>PVIY010033771.1:0-27747 GCA_004026745.1 Myrmecophaga tridactyla | reverse complement strand
TTTTCTCTATTATCGTTTTATTCCTTTTTCTGATGTCTTTTTATTTCTTTTTCTAAATCGATGCAAATGTTCTAAGAAATGATGAATATGCAACTATGTGATAATATTAAGAATTACTGATTGTATATGTAGAATGGAATGATATTTTAATGTTCTTTTGTTAAGTTTTTTAATTAATAAAAAAGTTTATTAAAAAAAACCTTAAAAAAAAAATAAATAAAAATAAAATAAAATTTTTAGGGCAGGCCACGGTGGCTCAGCAGGTAAGAATGCTTGCCTGCTGTGCCCGAGGACCTGGGTTTGATTCCTGGTGCCTGCCCATGTAAAAAAATAAATAAATAAAATAAAATAAAATTTTTACAAGAATAAAAAAAAAAAAATCCCACAACAAAGAGCACTGTCTTTGAAATAGCTCACACACATCACATTCGGATATATAAAATTGTTATGCCTGTCAGATTTGTTCATTCAGTACCTTCTAGGCACTGGGAAAAAGGAAAATTTCCTGTCTTCCTGAAACTCACATTCTATTTGAACATATATCCCAAAATAAAACAAACACCAATCTCAGAATATGCACACAGCAGTGCTGCAAAGAAGATAAAGCAAAATAAGGGAGTTGAGAATAAGAAGGGCATTCTTAGTGAAGCCTCTCTAAGGAGGTGAGTTTTGAGCAAAATCCCGAATGAAGACGACATGAAAAGACTTGTGGGGAGAGCTGTAAGCAGTGGGAACACGTGTATAAAGGATCTGAGCAAACTTACTTAGTATAACAGGAAGGCCAGCTGGCTTGTTATTTCCCTCTCCTACTTGAAGGGAATGACTTTATTTCACTAATACCTGTATTGCCCCAACCACTATTAAAAGACATATTCAAAAGAAGTAGCTAAATTAATAAACATGGGCTGTTGGCTACTCGCCTAATGACTGAACCCAAATGGCCTATGCATCCCCTTTTCAATATAAGTGAACAGTCTATCTGGCAGAACCCGCAACAGTCAAGGCTTCCGCGGGCCAGAGAAGCATATTTGTTTCACACAGATGATTAACAGACTTCAGACAAAAGCCCTCAGTACCTACATTTTCTGAAAGAAGTAGCTTCCAAAACCTACTTTCCAGGAGAAGCTTATACTGATGCGATGACTGGGGCCTTTTTGAAAAATTATTATTAGAAAAGTTAAGCGTTTACCAAAAATCATGCATAAAAATACAGGGTTCCCATGTATCACCCTGTTATTTAAACCTGTCAGCACAGCGCTGACGGTAAGGACTCGGTGCAGATGAGTTTCGGCATGTACAGAAGCACCTCCAACCACTCACTAAAGATTCACGGAGCAGAGGACTGGGGAAAACACTCCTAGTCCCCAACCTCAGGGAGGCTAGCTACCACTTTGAAAAACGTGTACAAACAAGCAGTTCCCTAAGTGTCTGCCTGGCATGTGGTAGGCTCGAAAGAAATACTGCTGAGTGTAAGCAAAGGCTAAGACAGGAACTGGTTGGGAAAAAAAAGGCTTCGGGATAAAGGCTAGTTTTCTCTTCAAAGACGGAGAGGAGAGGGGCTGGGAGGAGTTTAAGGAGGATCTGGGGCAAAGAAAGACGAGGGAAGGGAAGAAGAAGCTGCGCCGACAGCGCTGCGAGGAGGACGGCGGGCGCGGCGCCCCCTGACGAGCGGCCCGGAAAGCTGGGGGCCGGGCCCGCGCTGCGGCCGCACAGTACCCGCGGGCTCTCTAGCCGCGCGCTCCCGCGGGCATGATCCTTAATGGAGGCGCCGAGGGCGCAGAACCACGCCGGGACGCAGTCCCAGTTCGTACTGCCCCTCTGGGCGGGGACCCGGGGCGCGGGCGCCGGGCCCGACGGAGAGCTGGAAGTGGAGGCCGCGCACTTACCCGGAGGCAGGGAACGCGGACGCGGTTTGAGCCGAGCGGCGAGGGAGCGGAAGCGCCGGTCGAGGCGTAAGGATGCGGCAGCTGCTGTGGCGAAGACCACACCGAAGCGACAGCTACCAGCGCCGCGGAGCATAGGATGTACCGTCCGCGCCTCGGACCGATGAGCTCCGAGTGGATTCGCCCGCCGCCGGACTCGCACACGTGCGGCGCCGCGCTGCGGCCCAGATAGCTCCTCCCCCGGGGCGGAGCCCACTCCGGGCCGTCGGACCCGCCCACCGGCCCGGAGTGGGTGTGGCCCCGCCGCTTCCGGCAGGTCTGTGCTCCCGGAGCTGCCCTCCCGGGTACTGTACCCTGTGACTTGGCAGCTGCGGAGTGGGGAGCTTCCGGTGGCCATTGACCCCGGGCGCTCCCGGGCGGTCACACCCAGCGTTTGGCGAGGAGAAAAAGTGGTTTTATCATGCATGAAAGAATTAGATATTCTTCAAGACTTCGAAAGCAGCGATTGCCTTACCGCTGTTAATGGTCCTCTAATGAGGGTTTCTTACACATACTTGTGGCCCTTTCTTGTTGCTCTTCACGCGGTTAACGTCTAAATAAGTATTGAATGACTTTAGCGGCTTTTGTTTTACATATAATTCCTTCGTAACTAGCGCTTCCAAGAGCATCATTTCCCCTCTTCACCAATTTTACCTCTCCTGTTTGACAGCTTCCCAAAGGAACTACTTCAAAAAACTTGAACATAGCAAGTTTGTACTTCTGTGTAAGGAAAAATAAAATACATTCCTCTTCCCACGCTCTTAGGAAGCACATAGTTCCCGATCAAATCCCAGTGCCAAACAGCTTTCACAGATCTAATATTCTGAAGACTTCAGCCTGAGTAAAAAACGGGGCTATTTCAAGTCTTTATATTTTCTTCCAGACTTTTTTTTCTCTCAATTTTACGTTACAGAGGGTAACATAAAATTTAAACATCAGTGACATTAAATACATCCACATTACTGTGCTACCATTACCACTATCTAGTTCCAGAATATTTTCATTAACCCAAAAGGAAACCCCATAACCCGTTAATTAAGCAGTCACTCCTCATTTTGACTTGTTTTTAAAGCGTGGCTTTACAGGTGGGGATCTCATCAAATGAGCCATAAATAATTCGCTCAGACTGGTGGAATTCACTACTACCTTCTTCTATAAAATTTACCTTAGCTAAGTCCCTCAGATATTTTCCTGTCCCCAATGGGTGTATGGTCACATGTCCTTGGGCTATGGTTAATTCATATGTTAATACCCCAATAGTAACTGCCAATATTCTTAGCACAGCCTTAAAGTAATACTGCAACCCCAAACTCTTAATATGTGTATACTTTGGTAAAGTCTCTTTTTCTGAAGTTGGGACCCAACTCCTCAAAAATGTGCATAGAGGAAAGCAAGTTCACATGCTTTGGCCACTAGCTGGGTCTGTGGTCAAAACTTACCCTTTTGCGTTTCAGCCTAAATCTTACACAAGATCCAAGGAAAACATACATTTATAGTTTTCTGTTTTCCAAAATGGGCAGCTCGTAAAGAGCTGGCTTTGTAGTTAAAATAAAATAGAAGTATCAAAAACCTCTCCCCCATTCCAAGTTCCTCTAATAAACATTTAAAGGTTCAATATTATCCTCAACTGTACAATTCCACCACAGCATGTATATTCTATATAATATTCAGAATATTGTTTTCTTAAAAATATTTTTATTGACTGGAAAAAAATAAATAATAGGGGGGTGTGCTGGTTTGAAAGGATGTATATACCCTAGAAAAGCCATGTTTTAATTCTCTTCCCATTTTGTAAAGGCAGCCATTTCTTCTAATCCCTATTCGGTACTGTATGTTTGAAACTGTAATTAGATCATCTCCCTGGAGATGCGACTCAATCAAGAGTAGTTGTTAAACTGAATTAGGTGGAGATATATCTCCACCCATTCGGGTGGGCCTTGATTAGTTTACTGGAATCCTATAAAAGAGGAAACATTTTGGAGAAAGCTGGAGATTCAGAGAGAGCAGAGAACACCACAGCACCATGAAGCAGAGTCCACCAGCCAGTGAGTTTTGGAGATGAAGAAGGAAAATGCCTCCCAGGGAGCTGGAGAGGGAGCTAGCAGAAGACGCTGTGTTAGCCATGTGCCCTTTCAGCCGAGAAAGAAACCATGACCATGTTCGCCATGTGCCTTTCCACTTGAGAGAGAAACCCTGAACTTCATTGGCCTTCTTGAACCAAGGTATCTTTTCCTGGATGCCTTAGATTGGACATTTCTAAAGACTTGTTTTAATTGGGACATTTTTAATAAGTTGCTAGTTTAGCTTAGAACTATAAACTAGCAACTTATTAAATTCCCCTTTTTAAAAGCCGTTCTGTTTCTGGTATATTGCATTCCAGCAGCTAGTAAACTAGAATGGGGGTAAGGGTAAAAGAAATTGGGTAGATGGAAATACTAGTGGTCAATGAGAGGGAGGGGAAAGGGGGATTGGATGTATGAGTTTTTCTCTTTTCTTTTTATTTCTTTTTCTGGAGTGATACAAATGTTCTAAAAAATGATCATGGTGATGGATACACAACTACATGATGATACTGTGAGCCATTGATTGTACACCAGATATGGAATGTATGTGTGTGAAGATTTGTCAATAAAAATATTTTTTAAAATAGAGAAATGTTCACACATATACAGTACATACATGGTATATAATCAGTGGCTCACAATATTATCACATATTTGCATAGTCATCATCATGACCATTTTCAGAACATTTGCGTCATTCCAGAAATAGAAATAAAAAAGAAAAAACTCATACATCCCATACCCCTTACCTCTCCCTCTCATTGACCACTCATACTTCAATCTACCCACATTTTTACCCTTTATCCCCCACTGTGCGTGTTTGAAAGGCGTATGTACCCTAGAAAAGCCATGTTTTAATCCTATTCCATCTTGGGGAGGCATCCTTTCTTTTAATCCCTATTCAGCACTGCAGGTTGGAAATTTGATTAGATTATCTCCACAGACATGTGCATGCCCAATTGTGAGTATTAACCTTTGAATAGAGGGAAATGTGACTCCACCCATTCCAGGTGGGTCTTGATTAGCTTATTGGAATCCTTTAAAAAAGGAAACATTTTGGAAAAACTTGAGAACCATAAGAGCTTATACAGCCAGAGACCTTTGGAGATGAAAAAGGAAAATGCCCCTGGGGGAGCCTCATGAAACAGGAAGGCTGGAGAGAAAGTTAGTGGACGTGACCATATTTACCATGTGCTTTTCTAGTTGCTTTTCCAGGTGTGAGAGAAACCCTGAACTTCATAGACCTTGCTCGAGTGAAGGTAACCTCTTGTTGGTGCGTTATTTTGGAAATTTTTATAGACTTGCCTTAATTTGGACATTTTTCACAGCCATAGAACTGTAAACTTTAATAAAAAGTCCCCCTTTTTAAAAGCCATTCTGTTTCTGGTATATTGCATTCCAGTAGCTAGCAAACCAGAACACCCTCTATTATTTATTTATTTTTATCCTTATTTTTTTTGTACTCATCTGTCCATACTCTGGTTAAAGGGACATCAGACAAAAGATTTTCACAATCACACAGTCACAAAGTAAAAGTTGTATTGTTATACAGTCTTCTTAAAGAATCAAGGCTGCTGGAACACAGCTCAACCATTTCAGGTATTTCCCTCCAGCCACTCCAATATACCATAAACCAAAAAGGGTTATCTATATAATGTGTAAGAATAACCTCCAGGAAAACCTCTCAACTCTGAAATCTCTCAGTCACTGCAACTTTGTCTCATTATTCTCTTCCCCTTTTGGTCAAGAAGGTTTTCTCAATCCCATTATGCTGGGTTCTGGCTCATCCATGGACTCCTGTCCCATGTTGCTAAGGAGATTTACACCCCTGGGAGTCATGTCTCTTGTAGGGAGGAAGAGCAGTGAGTTTACCTGCCGAGCTGGCTTAGAGAGAGAGGCCACATCTGAGCAACAAAAGAGGTTCTCTTGGGGAGACTCTTAGGCATAATTGTGAGTAGGATTCGCTTCTCCTTTGCAGGAATAAGCTCCATAGGGGCGAGCCCCAAGATTGAGGACTCAGCCTATTGAATTTGTTGTCCCCATTGCTTGTGAGAATATCAGGAATTCCCCAGATGGGAAAGTTGAATGTCTCCTCCTTTCTCTCCAGTATCCCAAGGGGACTTTGCAAATACATTTTTATTCTCTGCCCAAATTACTCTGGGATGTAGTGTGTTCTAGTTTGCTAGCTGCTGGAATGCAATATACCAGAAACGGAATGGCTTTTAAAAAGGGAAATTTAATGAGTTGCTAGTTTACAGTTCCAAGGCCGAGAAAATGTCCCAATCAAAACAAGTCTATAGAAATGTCCAATTTAAGGCATCCAGAGAAAGATACCTTGGTTCAAGAAGGCCGACGGAGTTCAGGGTTTCTCTCTCAAGTGAGACGGCACATGGCGAACACAGTCAGGGCTTCTCTCTTGGCTGGAAGGGCACATGGCGAACACGGCATCATCTGCTAGCTTTCTCTCCTGGTTTCTGGTTTCATGAAGCTCCCCGAGAGGTGTTTTCCTTCTTCATCTCCAAAGGTGCTGTCTGGTGGACTCTGCTTCATGGTGCTTCTCTCTCTGAATCTCTCATTCTCCAAAATATTTCCTTTTTTATAGGACTCCAATAAACCAATCAAGACCCACCCAAATGGGTGGAGACATGTCATCCCCTAATCCAGTTTAACAACCATTCTTGACTAAATCCCATCATCCAGGGAGATGATCTCATTATAGTTTCAAACATACAGTATTGAATAGAGATTATTCTACGTTTGTGAAATGGGATTTATATTAAAACATGGCTTTTCTTAGGGGGCATACTTCCTTTCAAACCAGCACATAGTGTGGCATCACACTAACCTGTACAAACCAACAGGATCTCATGCCCTATTCATGAGTCCATGTAATTATGGTGTTAAAATAAACTGATCATACAAATTAAATTAGGAAATGCTCTACCCAAAATATAAATTTTGCACCAAATAAACATTCTCCCTTTGGTCTCAAGTTGAAGTTTTAAAATATGGGCCATATCATCCTTTACCCTATATTCTGATTCACCTTAGTTCTATCCAAATCAGCTTCATTCATATCTCTAGTTGAAGTCTGATCACTTTTTCAACTTTTTAAACAGTTGCTGTATAGGGTAATGCTGACTTCTGTAGCTTCAATGCTCTATCACAGAGTTTCAGGTGTCACAAACATACCCGAAGTTTCAGGGAATGACCAGGTTATACTCAATTAGCTAAGTATCTCAGAATTTAGAAATAACAGTTACAACTGAATATATGTGACTGCTGAAAGAACTTATAATTTAGCACCCTTTACAATAGGCCCCAACCTGATAACCCATGCTCTTGATTTCAATTTTTTGAGTTTATAGTTTAGCCAGTCCATGTGAGTGAGGCATGATCACATTTCTTTTTGTTTCTGCCATTTGATTCAACATACTGTCCTTAAGTTTCATTCACCTAGTTGCAGTGCTCACAACTTCATTCTTCCTTGCAGTCACTCAGTCAGTTGTATGTATACACTACAATTCCCCCTTCCTTCCCTCAGTGGTTGTACCCTTAGGCTACTTCCATTCATTGGAAATCTGAATCCAAACACTGCTGCCAAAAACATCAGTGTGCAAATGTCCATTAGTGTTCCCACTCTCAGTTCCTCCAGGTATATACCTAGCAATGGGATTGCAGGATAGTATATTGCTTTTAACTTATACTAGCCAGCTGTATACATTGCCATCAGACAAAATCTCTCTTTTCTTTCTTTCTTTTTTTAACATGGGCAGGCACCGGGAATCGAACTCGGGTCCTCGGGCATGGCAGGCAAGCATTCTTACCTGCTGAGCCATCGTGGCCTGCCCCCTCTCTTCTTTCTTATTATCGTGACCACCTTAGATACCTTTCTCCAAACACCAGAGGATAAATTGGCCTCTGTGCTCCTTCAGGCATTGTAAACATTTCCGTTGTTGAAATGGCTACACACAATCTTAAATTAGTTATCTCCATGTTTATTTCCTTTACCAGAAGTTGAATTCTTCAGAGGGTAAAATTTTAGTTAAGGCCAATCGTTATGCCCCCTTACTTTTACTCTGTATATATATATATATATTTTTTTTTATTTTTTTATTTATTTTTTATTTTTTCCATGGTCACGCACCGGGAATAGAACCCAGGTCTCCGGTACTCTGTATTTTTATCAGAGTTATACGTGCCTATACAGGGAGTTTAAGAATTCTGTAGCAGTCTTTTAAGGTTTACAATAAAAGCAAGAACTGCCTCCCCAGTTTTTCCCCCTACAAAGGCAGTCATTTCACTTCTTTGAGCTGATTAATTTTACATTTGCCTCCATTTCCCTAAATAACATGCTTGTATTGGTATTTTTTTTTTTCTGCTTTTAGGCATTATCTATTGACTTCACTTAATGGAAAATGAGGATTTGGTTCTTCTTCCTTTCCCTTATCTTCATCACACTTCTCATATCTCTATCTGTCCAATAAAGTTCTATTGTGCTTATTTTTAGAGTTTTGTTTACTTCATTTTGATGAGGTAAACATTATTCACATCTTAGGTAAGTAATAAACCATGATTACTTCACTTTTCCTTCAAGCTTTTGTTTTCTTCTATAGTTAATGATCTTCTTTTGGTTTACTTATTCATCATTCCAAACCCAAGCTCTCTACTAATTGTTTAAATCTCCCCCTCCAGAGGATGAGATACATGAACTGTTGAATCAATTTCTTCTTTCTGAAGGAGTCTCTTCTGGAACCTTCTGACCTGTGTCAATCTATGCCTAGTGCACAATTATGGCAATTCACTTCATTTTTCTCCATTATTTATCTATTTCCTACATCCTGTGTCTTCTTTTCCTTGTTTACTCCCTCATTTTAGGGGAGTACAACCTCTTGCTACTTCCTGAGAAAGGACAGATAAATGAAATATAAATTTTTTTAATTCTTGAATATGTGAACATATATTTATTCCAGCTCAATCAAGTATAGAATTTAGTTTGAAATAAATTTCCTTTTGAAATGGGAATTGCTTCTCTGTTTTTTAGCTTCCTTTATTATTGTTGAGAAATCCAAAGATTTGTTGAGAAATTAACGTTGTAAATTATCTATTTTTCTCTCTGGAAGTTTAGGATCATCTTTTCGGCCCCTGTGTTCTGTAGTTTCACAGTAATGAGCCTGGACACTCAGTGGGCCCTTTCAATCTGGAAACTCATGACTTTCAGTTTGGGGAAATTTTCTTGAATTGTTTTGTTGATGATCTCCCTCATGCTTACCCCTTCTCATTTTCCCTTTTAGAAGTTTTATTTTTAGTTTTGGAACCCTTGGACTGGTTCTCTAATTTATCTTTTCTTTTCAATTTGCTATCTCTTTGTTCTTCTGCTTTTTTTTTTTTAAAGGCTATTTCCCAACGTTTATCTTCCAACTCTTTCACTGAACTTTTCATTTCTGCTATCATATGTATAGCTGCTTGTCTTTCAATGCTACTTAAAAAATATCTGCTCTTGTTTTTCATGGTTGCGATGGTATCTCATACCTTTCTCAGGATATTCATAATATATATTTTTAGTGTTCTCCTCATTGAATGGTTTCTGTCTCCTCTAGCTTTCTGTTGTCCCCACCCACGCCCCCTTGTGTTTTGGTTTCTATGGTACTATTTTCTGTGCTAGTTTGTTTGTGAAATTGTCAAATCCCCAGGTCCTCTCTCTACTCCTTGCCACTAGGCAACTCCTCTTTCTCTTTCTTGTCAAAAGGTAATTTGTGTGTGTGTTTGTGCCTGCACTGGACAAAGTGTATGTTAGATGTTAGATGCTGTGACCTCTTCCTCCGTTCAGCTCCCAGAACACTTACAATCAGATCTGCATCTTCCAGGCAGGAAATTGGACGATCATCCGTAAAAAATCTGACCAGCCTCAAAAGAAAGATCCAAAGATACTGACATTGGAAATTCCCCCAACTAAATAGCCCAAACTAACGGCTCCTAGTTGACAAGCTCGCTCACACTTTCGGAACATCTTTAAGTGGAAGCAGAAAAACGAAGGACATCATCTTAAATGTAAATTTAAATACTTTATATTGAATTTGTGGCGTGGAGGGAGGGGTATCTTCAAGCTGCATAACAGAGGGCCCCAATGCCGCGTACGGGGCTTTACCATGGTTGAGAGGAACCTTACTCCCTGCAACAGAAGCGGCTGACTCGCCTCCTGGCCGGTAGGGGGAGCTACGCCGCACGGCCCGCGACTGCGCGGACCCGGACTCTCTAGTCGGAGAGGAAGAAACCAGAGAGACGGCAGGAGGAAGTCTCGGTGGCATTTGGTGTTCAGAATTGAAGTCTCCAAGGCTGATCTGGTCTTTCGTCCCGGCGAAGTCTCTGGCCCGAGCCGTATTCCATAGTCCACGCTGGCTGCGCATCAAGTCGAGAACCCGCGCGGAGACGGGATGCTGACAGCAGACGAGACCGGCGAAACGCCGGCAGCCCGGGTGAGATGTCCCGGTGAGGGTCAAAGTAAGGTGGCACAAACCTCCCGGGAGAGGTAGTCCCGGGAAGATGGCCCTTGTGACCTCGGTAAGGTGGCCCGTGTCACTCCGGTGAGATGGTCCCACAATCCCCAGGGAGGTAGCATTGGTGGCCCAGATCTCCCGAAAGGGTTAGTTCTGGTGAGAGACCCTACCATCCGGGTAGGTGACACGGGCGGTCCCGAGGGAGATGCCCTTGCAATCCTAGTGAAGTGGCATGGATCTCCCGAGGCACCTCGTCCTGGTGACGTGGCCCTGGCAGCCCGATGAAGTGGCTCTGGCAGACCTGGTGAAATGGCACAGACCTCCCAGGGAGGTGGTCGTTTGAAGCGGCATCGGACCATTCTAACCCTTCAGGAGAGCACCAAGGAAGGGGTCTGGGACTGCTCGACCCTCCAGTAGAACCCTGCGTGAGTTCCACCCAGAACTTGGGTCTTAATGTGCTTGTCACACCTCCTTTCCTTTCAGTGCTGCCCTCAGAATGGTGAAGAAGAAAGGAAGAACGTCGAAGAAAAAAGTAAGCAGGCTTCAAACACCTTAGTTTTTTCTGCCCGGCCATCGCTCAAAATTCAGCCTTCCGAGGTCCACATCAGAGAATGGGTCTTAGTTATCCTGTTATTTTTAGATGAGGTGTCTTTTTTTTCTGTACAATAAGCTTATATAATATTAAATACTGGTTATTTTACACACATTTTTGTCTTAACTTTATAAAATTGTAGAATATGGGATGCTTTGGAGAAGATCACTTCCTGATTCCTATTTAGTGCAGGGATTGGTATTTTCCGTGGAGTTCTGCCCATCATACAGGACTCAAAATAACCTGGGGACCTGCCTGTCATTTACAGTGAGTGAAACACCAACTCATTAAGCATCATGGAATTAGGAGGGGCTAATTACCTAGGAGATGTGACCACCACCTTAAATGGATTTTTAAGAGTCAAATGATGACTGTTTAGTTGTACTTTTAAACCTCAGTGTATTCGCAATTAAAAATTGCAGTGGGGGGGGGCGGGCCATGGTGGCTCAGCAGGCAAGAATGCTTGCCTGCCATGCCAGAGGACCCGGGTTCGATTCCTGGTGCCTGCCCATGCAAAAACAAACAAACAAACAAACAAAAAATTGCAGTGGGATGAGCACAATGGATTACACATAATCTGGATCTTGATCTCAATGCAGAAGGTGTATGAGGTCAATATCTGCCTTTCCTCCCTAGGATAGACGAATATGTCATTTTACTCTCATGAACCGAGCATGGCAGACTATTGGAAATAGGAATCATCAGAAACTTTTGAAGTGAAAATTTATTGGGAGAGGAGGAGGGAAAATACATAATAACTATTCTGTTAGGAGGCTTTTGGTTCTTCTGACCATGCAAAAAGTCTGCGAAGAGTAATGGTAACACTCTTGTACCCTTGCACCCATGTTACCATATGGCCTTTAGGAATAAAACTTACCCTTGACATTCCCACCAACATATTCTGCCCCAGAAAGAAAACTCTGAGTAGTCCTTAGCATTTCACATTCATCACCACCAGAATTCAGCTCTTTTTCCTTGAAGGATTTGAGGATAGGACCCTCCAACTCAAACCCTTCCTTTTTGTACTTTTTGCCCCATTCAGGTACCTGGGAAGTTTGATACCTGCTGAGCAGTCATTTTCGTAAAATGATAGATGTTGATTTTAGCATTTGTCCTGTCTCTGCCTTGGTGGCTCAGTTAATTACTTTGCAATTTGGAGTGCTCTTTACAAAAAAAGAGAGAAAAATAAAAACCTCCTGTTTTAGCTTCCTTAGTTGCTCAAGCAATTACCATGAATTGGTTGGCTTAAACAATGGGAATTTATTAGCTTACAGTTTTGAGGCTAAAAGAAAGTCCAAATCAAGGCAATGCTTTCTCCCCAAAGACTGTGGTATTCTGAGGCGACTGCTGGAGATCCCTTATCCTTGGTCCTTAGCTTGTCACGTGACAAGGCACATGGCAGTGTCTCCTGGTCTCTCCCTTCTCTTCCAGGTTTCCCAGATTCTCTGTTTCTGGCTGTTCCCTCTGTGGCTTTCTCTTTGTCTGAATTTCATCCTGTTATAGAGAACTGTAGTAATAGGATTAAGAATCATCTTGATTGAGGTGGGCCACACTTTAACTGAAATAAAGTCATCAACAATTCCTACTTAAATGGATTCACTTCCATAGGAATGGTTTAGGTTTAAGAACACATTTTTCTGGGGTACATACAGCTAAAAACCACCATACCTTCTATATCACCAATGTGCCATTTTGAAAAATGTCATTTGATTAAGAATGTACTATGCTGCATTTAAATGGTTACATCAAAAGGGCTTAATTTTTTTTTAATATGTAGATATAATTTACTCCTTAAGGTACAGCAACAATAGCATTCACAAAACATCCTGTTTCTTCATAGCTCTACCTCCATTTGTCTGCAGATATACCACACAACTCACTTTTGTTTTATATAAGATAAATAAGAAAAGAAGGCATTGTGAATTCTGTACATAATAGTGATGGATTTCTGTACTAATAAAGTTTTGGAGCAGGCAAGCCTATTCTCTTCATGTGTGAAGAAGAAGAAAATATTTTGGGTTAAGAGTTTGGAAAACATGAATTTTAGTCCAGTTTCCAACTTCTAAGAGTAATCTGAGGCAAATTTTATAGATTTATTTTGTAGTTGGGAAATTGAGCCGCAGTCTTATGTTAGTTTTGCTTCTATTATCTCTTAGTTTGCTTCTGGATCTCATAGCATGTGAATAGGCTTTTAATTCTTGTAAGTTTAATAGAACAAAGGAAAATTTTGTTTCTTTTGGGGGGTGGAATGCCAAGTTCCTAACACACCAATATATATTGTTAATATCTTCATAAATAGTTGACTAATATCTGATATTTATATTTTGCATTTAGGCAAGATATTTCCATTTTATCAGAAGTGAAGTTGTTTGTAATGAGCTTGATTATACCCTTCCTCCCTTTTTCTCATTGCTATTTTCTTAAAACTTTGCATTTTTGGTAAAAAGCTTTAAGAGACAGGTCAAAATATATTTGTCCAAAGAACAAAAGTGAATTCCAATCAATATTGTACCCCAGAAGTCTCTGTATTTCCCCTCAGCTTGATCACTCATGCACACACCTTTTTTTTTTTTTTCATCCCCAAGCACTGCTCAAATCTAGGAAGGTTCAGTCCTGTTTCTAAAGTAATTCAAGTTGTAGACTGAGTAGTGTTGACCACGTTTAATATCAGGGAATTTAATAACTGCGCAGTGAAATGGAGTTACTATTGTACCAACTTTGACCCATACTCAGGTTTCCTAAACTTGCCCACGAAGAAAGAAATCATTATTAACCATAAGAGGATAGCTTACACATAGAAACAGATAATTCAAAGGGAAACAGCTTATCTTAGCACACTGGATGATGTGGAAAGGGAAAGATATGGCAGTTAACTATCTGTGTCATATCACCTCTTCTTCCTTTGCAAAAAGCTGCTGTGGCCCTTCAGGTTACCCTTGGGCACAAGGCACATTCGGAAAGCTCCCTGACAGAGGTGGTCAGCAGAGGTGCAGGTAAAGACACTCTGGGAAAGAGCAGTGCTGTTGGTCCACAAATTCAGGACTGCAAAATAATCTATTTGCCTTTGAAATCGATTATGTGTTTACTAGAAACTTTTCTTAACATTTTGTTTAAATAAAAGGTGAGTTAAAAGTTATATTTAAATTTTGCCTTATTCCACAAAGAAGTGGAAGCAACTTAAATGAGTTAATTTTGTCTTAATAAATATCCTAGGTAGTAGAAGAAGGTACAAACGTTTGCATGGTGAAAAACTGATGTGTGAAATATAGGTCAACTTTCAAGCATAGAAAAAGTAGTGAACTATTTTTTGGAAACTTGACATACTACTTGGGATGACAGCAAAGATACATGCCATCCATGCTTTCACTAGGTATTGCTGGCTTATTTTATTTTTTTTGGGTGCTTGGTCCAGGAATCGAACCGGGTCTCCTGCATGGAAGGGGAGCATTCTACTACTCAACCACCCATGCACCCCTGTTGGCTTTTAAATGTTGCCTCTGCTACCCTTCTTGAGAAATAGCTTTTCGGTTCCAAGTCACCTGTATTTGTCACATTTAATAAGTCCAATAGGAATACTGGTCTGTTTTATTTGCTATGGAAACAGACTCATTATACACTGCACAATATAAACCTGTGGGTTTTTGCATTTCTTGAATATTCAATTTAGTACCTGCATCAGGCCATTTTGATTTTTTCATAGTAATTTGTGTATTCTCTCATTTTTCCTTTGTATCTTTCCTGTTTCTGACGTGGACATCTTTGTATGACAGTTGAAGCTTCTAAAATTTTTTTACTCTTAGACAAGGGGCTTTTATTCATTGGTAAGCCTTTCAAATTTTTTTCATATATTTGAAAGAAATATTTCAAAATAATTTTTTAAAAATATTTTAAAGCCAGAGTCCTCCTTTGCTGTTATTATAGACCATACCATCTGATAATTTCTACTTAGAAATTATAAAAATGTATTACTAATGTAAGAAAAATTGTACAATAACATGCACTTCCCCAAAAAACAGACAAACAAATGAACAAAAATGGTGCTGCAATAACAGGATATTCACATGGAAAAAATGAAATGTGACCTCTGCCATGCAACATACAAAAACTAAAACAAAAAAACTGTACAATAAGATTAGGTTTGGCCTTTTTAAAATTTTCTTTATTAAACATACCAACATAAAAACACAAACATTCTTACCATATGATCATTCCATTCTACATATATAATCAGTAATTCACAATATCATCACATAGTTGTATATTCATCATCATGATCATTTCTTAGAACATTTGCATCAATTCAGAAAAATAAAAAGAAGACAGAAAAAAATTCATACATACCATACCCCTTAACCCTCCCTTTCATTGATTACTAGCATTTCAATCTAAACTTATTTTAACATTTGTTCCCTCTATTATTTATTTTTATTCCATATGTTTTACTGGTCTGTTGATAAGGTAGATAAAAGGAGCATCAGACACAAGGTTTTCACAATCACACATCACTTTGTGAAAGCTGTATCATTATACAATCATCTTCAAGAAACATGGCTACTGGGCACAGCTTTACATTTTCATGCAGTTCCCTCCAGCCTCTCCATTACATCTTGACTAACAAGGTGATATCTATTTGGTGCATAAGAATAATCTCCAGGATAACCTCTCGACTCTGTTTGGAACCTCTCAGCCATTGACACTTTATTTTGTCTCTTTTCATTCTTTCCCCTTTTGGTCGAGAAGGTTTTCTCAATCCCTTGATGCTGAGTCCCAGCTCATTCTAGGATTTCTGTCCTACGTTGCCAGGAAGGTCCATACACGTGGGAGTTATGTCCCACATGGTGCGGGGGACAGTGAGTTAGCTTGTTGTGTTGGCTGAGAGAGAGAGGCCACATCTGAGCAACAAAAGAGCTTCTCTTGGGGGTGACTCTTAGGCCTAATTTTAAGTAGGCTTAGCCTATCCTTTGTGGGGATAAGTTTCATATGAACAAACCCCATGATTGGGGGCTCAGCCTATTGCTTTGATTGTCCCCTCTGTTGTGAGAATATCAAGAATTCTCCACTAGGGGAAGTTGAATTTTCCCCCTTTCTCACCATTCCCCTAAGGGGACTTTGCAAATACTTTTTTATTCACTGGTCAAATCACTCTGGGATTTATCATGGCATCACTCTGGCTAATGTTTGGCCTTTTTATGTAATAAAATTCTTCAGATACAAGGTCTTCCGCAAAAGCTTGATTGGTTTGTGACTGCATTGTCATACAACATCAATTGACATCTGGGGCTTCTAGGTCAAACTCTAGGGATTTTTACTGAACAAATCCCTCAGACTCACAATACCCATACTCTGAGTTCCCTCAGCTCTTAAGCATTTTCTGGTACTTGATTGGTGGATTGTTTTGTAGTTATTCATGTGGGTATTTTATGCATAATTTCTTTGTTTTCTCTAAATTATTAATTTTTGAAGGTAGAAGTACTGCCTTGAACATGTTTTTTATTTCCTTTAATTCCTTAGTATCTAGTGGTGCTGAGTAATTGTTTTTCTTTTTTTTTAGGTGACATAAATATGATTGCTCTTGTTGGAAGTGAACAAGTCTGTGAAGATACAGATAATGGTGATCTTTCTTCCTATGTGTCTGCATTCATAGAAAAGGAAGTTGGAACTGACCTTAAATCTTTAAAGAAACTCGATAAACTCATAGAACAGATAACAGAAAGTAAAATGCAATTAGAAGAACAGGCAAGTATTAAGCCTCATTGAAATAATATTTATTTTATGTATGTTTATGTTTATGTAAACCTATAATCATAGATAAACATAGGAATATAACATTTTAATGTTATTTTTGGGTGGTTGATTAACATGTGACTTATTCATATTTTTCTATACTTTTTAGTTTGTGTATTTTCCATTACTTAAACTTTTTTTTTTTACAATGAACATATATTACTTAAAATAACTTTCAAACATCCAGTGAATATATTCTTAAACAAACAAAAAAAGGGTCCCTTACTTGGAATGGTGTAATTGTCAACGAGATAAGATTTTTATCATGTAACAACTAAAATAGATTAAGTAAACTGCGTGTGGGTGTTTTGTTGTTTTATCCTCAGCTTGTCAGTTTCTTATTTTCTCCCACCCCATCACATCAAGCCTACTCAATAGGCTTATTTCTACCACATTATTTCTACCATAACCACTGCTAGCCTCTCAGTTTAGCCTAGCCTTGTCTGCTTTTTCCACTCCTGCATTCAGGAAGCTGTGGGCCCTAATGGAGGAACTCACACAGCTAAGTGGATTGATGTTAGCCCACATTTGTGGTATGCCATCATGGCTGAGTGTTCAGCCCCACCTGGCAATCCTTCCATGGTATCCAGTTTGGCTCCTCTGCTACTCCCCTAGCTGATCTTCCAAATTCTCCCCTGCTCTTGGCCAGTCTACCATTCCTTTTCCTCAGACAAAAAATTGAGGCCTTCTAGCATGAATCTGTTTGAACAATTTACCCCACACTCAGAAAACTTAGCTGTAACCATTTTAACCTTTACTTCACCAAAAGATCAATATAAGTCTTTCCTTATGCCTTAGATCCTACCTGCCACCCAGTGGACTTGCTTGAGCACAAATTTCCCTTTTCTCTCTTCTAATTTCATCCTTTATGCCTCAACCAGTTCTGCCCCCTAGCATGTAGACATGTACAGGTCTTTCCCTTCAAACCTAAATAAACAAAAAACCTTCTGCTCATTTTTTTTTGGCATGGGCAGGCACCAGGTCTCTGGCATGACAGGCAAGAACTCTGCCTGCTGAATCACCATGGCCCACCCCTTCTGCTCATTTTCTAGTAGGCATTAGTTCTTTTTATTGCCAGGCTACTTCAGAAAGTCATCTTACTTTGTTATTTATCTCTGCTTCCTGATTTGCCATTCACTGTTGGCCCACTGTAATTAGGCCTTTTCCCAAATGGGTACTGAAAGCCTGCTGAAGTCTTTATTTGAACCTTAAGTTCAGTATGTACAAAACTATTGAATCATCTCTTAAAATACTTCTCCTATCTTGGTTAAGGGCTACCCCACTGCCACTCAAGATGCCACTTTGTGATGTGGTCCTTCTAAACCTGGCCATCTTCAACTCCTCTTTGCATTTCTTTGAACTTTATCCTTTGTTCTCTCTGCCCTTGCTGGTTTTTTAAAATTTTAATTAATTAATTTATTTATTTAATCATGATTGAGCTGTGGCCCTTCTGCCTGAAATGCCATCTTCTTCCATAGTCAGTTTCCTGGAAAAGTCCCACCGACCCTCCAAAGGTCTGGCCATGAGTTTTGAAAGCAGAATTGCCTTGCACCTCAAAATCTTGCTACTCAAAGTGTGGAAGAAAGCTTGTTAGAAAAGCAGGATCTCAGGACCTACTCCAGATCTACCAAGTCCAAATTTGCATTTTAATGAGAGCTCTAGGTGATTTGTGTGCTCATTCAAGTTTGGAAAGTATACCATTACACCTAGCATATACCTTTTATTGCATTAATCACTTGATTGAAATTATTTGCTTATATCTCTCTCATACCAGCCTGAGGTTAAGGGCAAATGCTGTCTTACTTTTCTGTATATCCTTAGTACAGTCAGTGCCTGATAATAAGAGTAACTAATTTCAGTAGAAAACAGTTTTTGTTTTGTAAACACTAATGTATTAAACTTGTTATACATTTAACCAAATAATATATATTTTTATTTGAATTGTATTAATGAACTGGATGTTATAACTAGTTGATTTTTCATTGTGTTAAAGGTATTTTCACTGTACAAGGTCAATTGGTTACCTCAGTATCACAGCCAGTGTAGTCCAAGGGACCATTTCTCCCCAAGTCTGTGTTATACTTTATTATGTGAAGTTTGCAACAAAGCTGTTGGTGAGGTGGAATGAGTGCAGTTGCTTCCTGTGGCCATAAAGATTTTCTGTGCCTCACACACACAGACACACACACATACACACAAAAAAAGAGTAATTAATCAATGTTGATTGGATTTTTATTCTTAATATTCTTTGTGCTATATTGATGCTTGTATTTATATATTTTTTTCATATGCCATAAGAAAAATTCATTTACTAAATACCATATCTGAAGGCATTATATAGATATTTTGTTACTAGGTCAGGGGTTTTCAACCTGGGCTTAAATTAGACTTGCCTGAGGAACTTTTGCAAAATAGTTCCTTCCCAGACTTTTCAGATTCAGAACTTCATTTGTTTTTGAAGAATAGTTAAAAGAAAAAAATTGTAAGTGGACTCTGGCTGGAACCTCTGAAAGTGCTGAGCCCAGTGATGAAGCATTAGGCAGGTGCCGCAGTGCTTACTTGGACCATTGTGATAGGCCCCCTCCCCGGACACCCTCATAGACAGTATTTAATGTTTGAGTTTGGCACAGGATGAAGAAATCAACCTTTCTTTTGAAGTTTTTAATACAATTTAAGACAGTTTTCAGTTTTATTAGAACAAGCATGTATTTTGAAGGTAATGAACTAATAGAAAAGATTATGAAAATTTTATCTGATGGCTGCTGTTTGTTTGGTTTGGTCTGTTTTTTGGTATGGTCAGGTACTTACAATTTCATCAGAAATCCCTAAAAGAATTCAGAGTGCCTTAAAAAATGCAGAAGAATCAAAGCAATCCCTAAATCAGCTTCTGGAACAAGAAAATTATCTCTTCAGCTCCATTAACAGCCATTTGCTGACTGCACAGCCCTGGATGGACGATCTTGGGTCCATGATTAACCAAATTGAAGAGACTGAACGGCATCTCACTTACCTAAAATGGATTTCACAGATAGAAGAACTAAGGTAAAATGTGCCTCATTGTTCCCATAGTTATTATTTCTCTTTGAGACGTCTATCTCAAAGAGGCTATACATACCATTAAATAATTGAGTTAATTTAGGATTATAATAATGTAGTTTTACCAGCTGCCAGGAAAATTGCATTATGATAATGATTCTTTTCCTTTATTGTGAGTGAACATAAACTTTTCAGGGAGCTTAATTTGCATTTGAAAGAAAGATCTAAGTCCTTTAGTTGTATTGTGAACATATGATAAAAACTTATGCCAAGTTATAAGAAACCCCCCAGTATAGAACATTCCTATTTACTTTTATTTTTTAACAATGGTCACATAGTTAAATGGATTGTTTTTTAATAATTTGAATATTTTTTTCAGTGGGAAGCATCTAATAAAAGCTACACAGTATTTTTTAAATGAATAACACTAAGGTTGTAGTACTTATGGATAGAAAATAAATAAGACTTGACTTTAATTCTATTTGAATTGCATATTTATAGTGTATGGTTGATTGTGAATGTTTGATAATTGCTTTTTCAAACAAGTCAAATTAACATTTACCTGCCTAGATTGCCAGATTATGTCGTTTCATGATATGGTCCCCCCACCCCCTTCCAAATTGTACTGTACCATCCTTGCTCTGTTTTAATTACTCTTGCTTCAAACCTGTCAGCAACCATTAGTGATGTCTGGAAGACTTGAAGGAGAAAGGTCTTCCAGATAGAGTCCTGATGTCTCATTTCAAATGTATTATAGTTAATATATTTTGTAATTTCTTCAAAAATGTAACACAGTATCCCTTTGTCCCATGTTTTCCCAAGATTTTAAAGGATTTTACATATGAAAAAAAGTATGAAAAATCTTTTTTCCATAAAGGAGGAGTTTTACATTTAGAGGAAAACTGATAGCCTGGGATTATAGTGTGACTAGTGATTCCAGAAATTGACTTCAGCTTTTTAAAGCATTGTATTCTTGTTTAAATAAATTATTTGCAGTGAACAAATTTTAATCCTTGCTTTATTTTACTTCTTTCCTCCTCACCCCTCTGAAAGAAAACGCCAATAAGGGACAATGTTAATAATCTTATTAAGTAAAAGAAGTTGTTTAAAAGCCTCATTCTTTTTTTTTGGCACTGGGACTCAAACCTGGGTCTATGGCATGGCAAGCGAGAATTCTGCCACTGAGCCCCCATCGTACCATTCTAAAAGCCTCATTCTTGTAGAAGCTTAAATAGATAAACTAAAATAGAACTATGATTATTGATAAACTTCTCTCTGGTATCTGAATTGTTTAAATGAGAAACATGCCTAGGGAATCATATTTGAAACAGAAATCAAATTCATAATGAAGTTGGTCATAGTTCTCTCTCTTTTTAATAATGTGTTCTTTCCCCCTAGGTTTTGTACACATCTCTATTTCTAGTGTTTTGGGGTCTCCTGGGATTTCTCTCCTCTCTGAATTTCCCTCTAAGGATCTGCTTTTTATATTGTAGCACTTTTTCTCTCTCTTTTCAAAATAGTTTTCTCTTTCTAGAACTAGCATCTTTATACTAGTTCGTTTATTGAATACCATTCTATAGCACCATCACTATGAATGATCCTTATTATCGTGGCTTTTTCTGTGCTCTAAATGTCATTCCTGCTTCATTTTGGGTGCTGATCTATTTCAGGAGGTTCATTCCATCCTAGAAAGCAATACTCTGTATTCTGGAGTTATGTGTGCATTTTCAATTCTTTTGTAACGTTTGTACATTTCTTAAACATGGTAATCGTTGTTTTCACATAATGCTACACTTAATTTGGAGTGATAATTCTTCTCTTTGAAGTGGGAAAATAGGGAAAAGTTTGTATACGGGCCCCTTCTAAGATAACAGGCCATAATGCAAAAGGAAAAACCTTATACAGAAGCAGTTACACTATTCAGAACAGGCCCCACAGAGCAGTATCAATGCCTTAATTGCAGAAATGGTAAACTTGTGGGCAACCAATTGGAAAAAAGAGTGGTTTCAATTTTGATGGTAGTTACAAAAGACAAAATCTGTTGGAAATCTTAATTAAAATGATTAGAAAAAGAAGAAAGAAAAATGGTAGAATGAGAGTAGAGGATAGCCAAAAGGACTTACAGAAATAGGATGACGCAGACATGAGCTTAGTATTCTTGTTGAGGCCTAAAACACTGACAGTGGAAAGCAAAAGTGTTCATGGAGGGAGGAGAGGAAGAAGTAGACTACTAGTGCATAATGGAGCTTGACAGGGTGTAGGCACACATTTCTGTTCCTAAGGAGGGCCCTGTGGGTATCCCAGGAACACAACTGAAGCAGCACACTGAACCTGGGGCAAGAATGTCAGCACATCAGTCACCTTCCAGTGCCGTAGCCAGGGAGAGGTAGGCATAGGCTGCTACAGGAGCTGGGAGTGGAGCACATGTTTCAGATTTTCTGCAGGAGGTGACCCCTGAACTGGGATTAATTACTAGAATTATAATTTTGCTCCGTATTCTTAAATGGTTTAAGATTTGGAATATGTTATTTTTGTCAAAAGGGACATTTTGCTTTTAAATAAAACATTTTGATTTTTAAGGGCCAAATATGCAAATTTATGGCTCATGGACTAAATTTATCCTGAATACATGTTTTATTTGGCTTGTGTTTTAAAAAATTTGATTGATTTTATGTGCAAATCTTGATCGATTTTTGGCCTCTCTTAAAAATGTTTTAAGATTTGGCCACTTTGGACCCATTTTCCAGCATGGTAACAATTGGCTAGAACTTTAGGATGGGGTATGTGCTTTTTAGTTTGCTGTAGACCCCCACCCACTTTGCTTTTCTCATTTACTTTACCTGTCAGACTTTGTGGGCACTTGAATTTGGTACCCAATTAGAACTTACATTTTATCTGGAACTTCAACAGTAACTTCACATGACTAGATTCTTAATTGCCATCCCTTAAGTTTCCTATAATCAAGGTCAGTTTGGGCAAAATAGATAAAAATCAGTGATTATCAAAAACTCCTCTGCTGTCCCTCTCAAATTTGACCTTTCCAGGTCCTATTTACCTTATTCCCTTGGATTAAGACACTAATGACGTCTATAAAAGGTAGACATCAAAAATGAGTAGCGCCTGGGCGGCTGCCGTGGCTCAACAGACAGAGCTCCAACCTGCCGTGCTGGAGGTCTGGAGTTCCATCCCTGGTGCCTCCTGCCCATATGCAAATTACAAAAAAAAAAAAAAAGAGTAGCCCCTAAGGGACCCAGGAAAAATAGGTTCTATTGGTGTGAGTGAGGAGGGAAAGGTGGAGGGAAGTGTCCTGAGTATGGGCTACCGCTCTTAAAAGGATGCAAATTTGAGAACACAAAGTGCCAGAGTCATTTGGGTATCAGGCAAAAAAAGCTACTCAAGGTGGTGCTTCATTTCTCCTTGGTTGTAACTTTTATTTAAAGTATGAAGGAGAATCAGTCTTTCTGAGTTTGGGATTTTTCTGAACAAACTGTCTTTAAAGTTTGCTTTGCTTTGCAGTGATAACATTCAGCAGTATCTGATGACCAATAATGTACCAGAAGCAGCCTCAACTTTGGTGTTTATGGCAGAACTTGATATCAAGCTTCAGGAGTCTTCCTGTACACATCTTCTTGGTTTCATGAGAGCCACTGTTAAATTCTGGCATAAAATTCTCAAGGACAAGCTTACTAGGTAGTGAATTAACTCATATTTCGGGTAATTGCTTTCAGATGGATATTTGGTAATCATTTTATTTTACTGAAAAATGTGTGCTACTTTTCTATTACAGTGATTTTGAGGAAATATTAGCACAGCTTCATTGGCCATTCATTGGACCCCCTCAGACTCAAACTGGCTTAAGTAGACCAGCCACTGCCCCAGAGATATATAGTAATCTGGAGACACTATTTTGCCAGCTTCTGAAACTGCAAACCTCGTATCTTTGTTGGAGTTGAAAATTTACTAAAAGTTCTTTTTTTGAAAGTGGATTTGTGGCTAGATAATAAAATCTTTTGAAAGTGGCCAAGAAGCCAAAAGGGAGTCCTGGGTTTGAATTTGACTTAAATATACCCATCAAGTGGTACTGCTCTCTTTCAAAGTGAATTGCATTTGCTGGGAGGAGTGTGAGGAAGAGTTCCAAAATACATGACCGACTCAAGTTTGTAGTCCACATGGGTCTCTTGGGATAATAGACAAAATGGGCAGTTGCGAGGAAAGCCCTATAATTTGGGGGTTATTTAATAAAACAATTATTTGTATATTTCCCTACTTATTACTATCCTTTTTTATGTTAGGAAAGATATATTAATTCTAATAACTTAACAATTGTGGTGCATTTTTTCCTCAATTCATAAAGTTAGGTTACATGGTATATTATTATAATTAACTTTACTTAGTTCCTGATAAATTTGTTGGAAAAACCTGTTTGTGTATTTGTGTGTATTTTTTTCACTTTTTCCTTGACTTGACTATGTCAGAGATGAATTACTGACTGAGCCAAAACATCTCCCAGAAAAATACTCTCTTCCTGCATCCCCTTCTGTCATCCTTCCCATCCAGATTATGCTGACTCCCCTTCAGAAAAGGTTCAGATATCACTTCAGAGGGAACCGACAGACTAATCTCATAAGCAAGGTGTGCTTTGCCAACTCTTGTCCTTCATTTTTATTAGATGTTACAAATTTCTGTATTCATTGGTTTAAGTTAAAATAGGATTTATTTACATTTTTGTTTTTTTTTCTTGAAAGAGTTAAATTCTTGTCCTGTTGTTGCTCCTTGTAGATATATTTTGGTACTATGTTGGTATGTTGTAGGAATCAACTCATTCATTAGATCATCTGACCAATTTCTCAGGTGTCCCCTTAGCTGTGCATTTGCTATGGCAGTTTTTACAATGTATTTTGTATTTTCACTGTGCAAATTGCCTTTCAGGTTTATAAATTTATCAGAAAGAGAAATTAAGGTCAAAAGATAGTAGAATACCTCTTTTGAATAGAGGTGAAGAAGCTAAGATTTGCAGCCATGCAAGGGAATAAATGATGGGAATCTTTTTGTGGAAATTATCATCAGTATTTTAGTTGAGGGACTACTCCCTTCTGTATTGGGCATACTGTTGAGATTTTTCTTTAATTTGACCCAGTAAACAAAAAAATAATAGCCAACTATTTTCATTGAAATTTGCTATTTATAACCTCCACGGTTGCTAGGGAATGGATACTACTTTATCCTTGAGTTCCACTATATCTCATACACACTTAGCAGGTGTTCAGTGTTTTGAATTATATCTAATTAATTGCCAGAAAACACCAGGTATTGTATGTGTCATATATGAATTGACTTGTAGGTTTTATGGAATTCTAAAGGAATCAAGGGATAGGCAATTACGTGTGCACAAGAAGGACTGAGTTGCAGTGGGCTGCTAGGGAAAGAAGTGTAGAACCAGTTAGTAAGTTATGAGATGAAGCAGTTAACCTAAAGTTGTAGCGAGGCAGTAATAATCTGAGATAAGCAAATTGTGAGTTATGTTGGCTGCTTCTTAAAGTATGATCCCAACAGTCCCGGCACCCTGTCATCAAGCCTAAACTGTGCAGCCTTGAAATTAGCCTATCTCTTACTCATCATTGTATTCTCAGCATCTAGCACACTATAGGGATAAACCATTCAGTTTTGAATCCTGTCCAACAAACTTGGGAAAGTGTTGCAGAATACTCTCTAGGGACAATTTAAATGCTGCACACCTACATTTTCTTTTCACAATTATATCTGTTTTGAGGCATGTGAGACCAGCCAATTTTTTTTTCTTAATTTACCTTTTGAAAAGAAAAAGCAGAAGAAAATAATCTTTTAAAATTAATTTGTAATGCTATCTCAAAACAATTTCAAGGCCAGCAGTTCATTGTAATACTCATCGTTTTACAAACTACTAAACCAAGTGGTATTATAAATGTGTTTGTTGACTTAAGCCATGCTACTGGAATTTGTTGGAAGTACATTAGAACTCAAGCTTTGCATGAGTTCAAATTTCAGAGTAGAAATTGTACTCTTACATATACATGGAATTTTTAGCTTATTTTTTAGTGTTGTATACTAAATTAAAAAGACCCATTTAATTGCAGCTTTCTAATTGGAATGACTTTTCAGAATTCAAGCAATTTTACTTTCTTCCTTAGCCTGAATGGTACCTGGCTCAGGTACTTATGTGGATTGGAAATCACACTCAATTTCTGGATGAGAAGATTCAACCAATTTTAAACAAAATAGGCTCTTCAGTAAATGCAAGGGTAAGAGAAGAGTCCTAAGCCTTTCAGTTTTAGAGTTGTTTGTGTAGATGAATAATTTGTCATTTATATAACTCATACTTCTGTATTTCTCTTAGCTTGACTTTTCTCGGGGCCTTATGATGCTGGTTCTTGAGAAGTTAGCTATTGATATTCCATCTCTGCTTTATGATGACAATCTCTTCTGTCACTTGGTGGATGAGGTGCTTCTGTTTGATAGGGAGCTACATAATGTCCATAGCTATCCTGGCACTTTTGCCAGTTGTATGCATATTCTATCAGAGGAAACCTGTTTTCAGAGATGGCTGACAGTGGAAAGAAAATGTAAGTGCTAATGTGGTCATAGGGTGGGAAGAAATGTCTGTTTTTGTGCATATACAGTTCTGGGTAGGAACTAGAGCCATCTAAGCTTTTCTTTGTCAGGGTTTACCAAGTTGCCTTCAGAGTTCATTTTCTTTCCATCAAACTTCAGTTTTTCTTGGAATTACACTCTACATATTTTTAGAGAGAATTTAAGCCAATAGAGTGTGTAACTGTTTTGTAGATTTTACATATAATATTTCTGCTCTTGGTACAATCTTTTTGGAATGTAGCTTGTTAATCAGTATAACTATTTTGAAGATTTGGGGGGAGGAAAGTTAAGATGTCATGTTTAAGTATAAAATAGAACATGTTCAATATAGAGCAACTTAGTGGGAGGTTATGGTTATTTCTTGTAGAAAAGTCATTGTTCCTAAAAAATTGTGAGTTGAAAAGTTAGGAATGACTCTAACTATTTAATTGACATAATTCTTTTTTTCTGCATATCAGTTGCTCTTCAAAAAATGGATTCAATGCTTTCATCAGAAGCTGCCTGGGTATCCCAGTATAAGGATATCACTGATGTGGATGAAATGAAAGTTCCAGACTGTGCAGAAACTTTTATGACCCTACTCTTGGTTATAACTGGTAAGTATAATCTTTTAAGATATGGCTTTGTTTTAAAAATAGACTTTTCACATATTTTTTCATGTGGTTCAATAAATTAATACATAGTTATTATAATATCTTCATATTCAGTTTCTATTTTTGCAGAAGTCTAGAACAGTATTCTAGCTTGGGGCTGTTTAATAATTTAAGTAAGAACTTAAACAGTATACATTAGGAAAAAAAACTCCTGAATTGTTTTACATAAAAATAATTTTAAAAGAATTTAATTTTATCATCTTAAGTCTCCTGCCATTCAGCTTTTTAAGTGTTTTCATTTTCAGTGTATGGTGATTGACCTAAATTTTTTTAAAATTTTTATTAATAAAACCAATTAACATACAAACATGAATGTTCTTAACGTATGAACATTCCATACTTGGTGTGCAATCAGTGGCTCACAGTATCATCACATAGTTATATATTCATCACCATGATCATTTCTCAGAATATTTACATCACTCCAGAAAAAGAAATAAAAAGAAAAAACTCATACATACCATACCCCTTACCCTTCCCTCTCATTAACCACTAGGTATTTCCCTCTACCCAATTTATTTTAACATTTGTTCCCTGTTATTTATTTTTAATCCTTTTTTTTTTTTTTTTTTT
>PVIY010033770.1:0-27746 GCA_004026745.1 Myrmecophaga tridactyla | reverse complement strand
CTAGCAGCTCAGCCCAGGCCTTTGGAGATGGAGGAAGAAGTCACCCCGGGGAAAGCTGTTGGAACCCAGGGGCCTGGAGAGAAGACCAGCAGAGACCATCCTGTGCCTTCCACGTAAGAAAGAACCTCAGTGGAAAGTTAGCTGCCTTTCCTCTGAAGAACCAACAAAATAAATCCCCTTTTATTAAAAGCCAATCCATTCCTGGTGTGTTGCATTCCGGCAGCTAGCAAACTAGAACATATGCTAATTCTATCTTTAGCTTTATGAGGAACTGCCAAACTTTTCCATTTCACATTCCCAACAATGAATGGGTGTTCCTATTTCTCCACATTCCCTCCAACACTTATTTTCCATTTAAATGCTGAATAGTAAACCCTTATTGGATATGTGGTTTCCAGATATTTTCCCCATTCTGTAGGCTTTTTACTTTCATGATGAAGTCCTTTGATGCACAAAAGTTTTTAATTTTGATGACATCCCATTTATCTATTTTTGTTGCTGCTGTTGTTGTTAGTGCTTTTGGTCGAAAACCCAAGAAACCATTGCCTAATACACCATGCTATGGTGGGTTCTAAAGCTGTATACACCCCAGAAAACATGTTCTTAAATTTTTGTCTATCTCGTACATGTGAAGCCATTATAGGTAGGACATTTTGGTGAGGCTACTTCAGTTAAGATGTGTCCCACCTCAATCAGGATGGGTCTAAGTTCAGTTACTGGAATACTTTATAAAAGAATGAAATTCAGACAGAGAAAAAAGAAAAGCCACAAGAAGCAAGAAGGTGCAGCAACAGGACTAGGAGGAGAAGGAAGAGACCAGCAGATGCTGCCATACTGCCATATGTCTTGTCATGTGACAGTGGAGCCAAGGATCGAAGCAGTCAAACCAAAAATGCCACAGTCTTTGGGGGAAAAAGTATTGCCTTGATGATGCCTTGATTTGGACATTCTTCCAGTCTCAAAATTAAAAGCTAATAAATTGCCATTTTGAGACAATCTATTTCATGGTATTCACTTGAGCAACCTAGGAAACTAAAACAGATGCTTCCCTGAATTTTCTTCTAGGAGTTTTATAGTTCTGGCTCTTATATTTAGTCATTGAAAAATTTTGAATTAACTTTTATATATGGACTGAGGTAGGGTCCACCTACATTCCTTTGCATATGAGAATACAGTTTTCTCAGCACCATATGTTGAAGAGACTATTCTTTCCCCATTGAGTGGACTTTGTACCCTTGTCAAAATCAACTGGTTATAGATGTAAAAGTCTATTTCTGAACTCTAAATTCAATTTCATTATGTCGGTCCTTGGGCCAATACCATACTGTTTGGATTACTGAAGCATTTAATAAGTTTTAAAATTGGGAGGTGTGAGTACTCCAACTTCACTCTTCTTTTTCAAGATGTTTTTGGCTATTCAGGGCCCAAATCACTTCACATAAATTTGATGATTGGCTTTTCCATTTCTGCAAAGAAGACTGTTGGAATCTTGGTTGGAATTGTGTTGAATCTGTAAATCACTACTACTGATATTTTCAGGTTATGTACCCTGCTATCTTGCTGAATTTATTAGCTCTAGTAGCTTTGTTGTGGATTTTACAGGATTGTCTCTGTATATAAGATCATGCCATTCACAAGTAGGGATAGTTTTACTTCTTCCTTTCAAATTTGAATATGTTTTATTTCTTTTCTTGCCTAATTGCTCTAACTAGGATTTCAAATACAATTGTTACATAACAGTGGTGACAGTGGGTGTCCTTGTCTTATTCTTGATCTTAGAGGTATTGCTTGTGGTCATTCACCATTGAGTATAACATTAGAAGTGGATTTTTCATATACACTATCAGGTTGAAGAAATTTCTTTCTAATCCTAATTTTTTTAGTGTTTTTAACAAGAAGGGTGCCAAATTTTGTCAAATGCCTTTTCAATGTCTATTGAGATGCTGATGTGTTTTTCCCCTTCATGTTCTGTCAGTGTGGGGTTATACACTAATTGATTTTTTTCTCCTGAACTACTTTTGCATACCTGGGATAAATTGCAGTTGACTGCAGTGTGTAACTCTTTTAATGCGTTGTTGGGTTTGGTCTGCTAGTATTTTGTTGAGGAATTTTACACCTATATTTATATATTCTGTAGTCTTCTTTTTTGTGTTATCTTTATCTGGCTTTGGTATTAGGGTGATGGATGACATCGTAGAATGAGTTAAGAAGCATGGCCTCCTCTTCAGTTCTTTGGAAGAGTTTGAGCAGGACTGGTATTAATTATTTTTGGAATTTTTTTTAAATTCACCAATGAAGCCATTTGGTATTAAGATTTCTTGGTTGGGAGGTTTTTGAGCACTGATTCAATATCTTTACTTCTTACTGATCTTTTGAGATCTTCTAATTCTTCTTGAGTCAGTATGGATTGTTTGTTCTAGGAATTTGGCGATTTCATCTACATTATCTAATTTACTGGCATTTCTGATCTTTTTTAATGCCTATGCTAAATGTTATTTTGAATTAAATATATTTCTTCTCAGAAAATTCTTATAAACCTATAGGGTCATAAAGTGAATTCTGGGAATACTCAAAAATAAATGCAAGATTATTTTGGCCCAAACATGTCCCAGAGAGCACCTTAAAGATCCAATTTTCCAGGGAGTCCCTTCTAATTGTTTTGTCTAAAGTACCTTCACAGATGCCTTATGGGACATCAGAATAAACTACTTTCCCTATTAGACACATAGATCTAAACATTTATACCTCTGTATTTATATGCCATCTTGTTTTCATACTTTAATAATCTGAGACAAATTGAGTAACTCTGCTCTAAAGATCATTATGACTGTCTACCATATGCCCAGGACGGTGCTTGGTCTTGAGGATATAAAAATAATCAGTTCAGGGACTTTGCAAAACTCAGTCTAGTGGACTAATATGCATGCAAACTTTAACAATGCAGATTGCTAAAAGCTGAAACTGCTGAATGAACAAAATGCTATGGAGCACAAAAAACAAGGAACAACTGGTTCTACCTGATTTCTAAAATGCCCTGGTGAGATAAAAGGTGGTGTGGTGGCGGGGTAATAGAGAATACGGCATTTTCAGAAACTCACATCTTGTTTCTTTGCTTTTAGTACAAGACTGGAGCATGCGAACTTTCAACAGAATGAGACCAGAGGTAAGGTGGATGTAAGACTATAAAGAAGTGGCCCAAAATGTGAAAGAATTTTTATCTTTTTCCCACATGCAGTGTGAAGTCTTTAGAGCCTTTAAGCAGGAGTCAGGCAGGAAGATAATTGAGGGTGGGTAAAACCAGCAGAATCAGAGCAGGTAACGGTAGACACACTGGAAAGGAAGAGGAGTCAATATTTCAGATGAAGGCTATCCCAAAGCAAAGAGGATGGAAAGAGAAGACATGATTCATGCTCCTGAGATTTTCTGTTCTTAAGATCCAGTGCTATTATGCAAAATATTCAGGGAACAAATGTTCAAAAGATAGGAACAGAAGACAAAAAGATAATGAACATCTGGAACATACAATGGATTAAAATTTCATTAAGTCCCAGACACTATGGAGGAATACATGGACCAATAAGATACAGCTCTACTCTAAAAACTTTTAAATGTCAAGAGGAAAGGCAATCATGTAAAACAAAAACAAAAACATAAACATATGCGCTATGTGTTAAACATACACTATAGGAAAAACCAAGGGGAAAAAAAAAGTAGAAAATAACATTCTTCAGAATTGTAACCAGTATGCATATACATATCTATAAAATATGAATGTCCCAAATGGCTGCTATTTTACAAGTGGAGTGTTCTCCCTCCCCCCACCCCTCTATTTTACTAGTCTTATATTTTCTCCAAGATTGTTTACAATTTTGTTGTGTTTTCCTTTTTTAATATGAATTGATACTGGTTTATTTAAGCTTAAATCAAAGAAAACAGACTGGGAAAATACATGTAAAAAAGAGTGTGTTATAAGGATGTGGGGCATAATCAACATCCTTCCCCTGCCCTTGTTGGGTTTTATAAGTGTTTTCTTTAACTACAATCTATTTTGAATGACCTATCTAAAAACTATCTAAACATACAACAAGCTTTTAATTTAGTCTCCTACTTCTTGCTTCACGATTCTGAAATTCTAATTTATTTAGAGCTTTTACAGAACTTTCTATAAACCTATTATTTTACCGAGATTATAAATGAAAATTATAAACATTTCTCTTCCAATGCAAAAGCTCTGCAGCAAATGCAGCTCTAGGTACGTGGTGATTATGGTAGAACTTGGGCTTTTCAAGTAGCTGTAATAACTTCCAAGGGCACACCACAAGGGTACACAAGTATGCCAGATAAACATACCAGTAAACCACCAGACAGGTAAGTAGTTCACAATAAGCAATTAAAATATAAAGCTGAAACCACCAAAAGAAATATTACTTGATACTTCTTATAGCTTTCTGAAACTTATATCCTACGTTTCATATTTTGTTATTTTTACCACTAAACCAAAATTTTAAAATGTGTTGACAATTAAAGAAAACAACATAATTTCAATTTTTGGTTTAGTTATAAAAATCACTATTTTAATTAAAGCTTTCACTATTTCGCTTCAAAGTTACCAGAGTCCCTTCTTACTAGGTCTCTCCCATCTTCAGGCTGTCAAAGCAATTGTTAATCTGATCATGTCACAAGCCTGCTCAAATTTCCTGCAACACATCCCTAGAAGTTGAAAGATAAAATGAATAGTCCTTAGCATAGACATGGCCCCAGACAGACCTGTCACACAGAACCACTTCACATTCCTAGAATATGCCAAGTTCACAAGTCATCAAAACACTCTCTCCTCTACCTGCAACATCTTTCCCCCGCCCTGGGCAATCCTTAATCTTTTACAATTTAGTTCTAGCTTTATTGTATATTTTTGTGCTCTCAGCAACAACTCTTATACTTTATTGTTCTGAATCCTAATGGCTGGTTATCCATTTGCCCAAAGAGAATATGAACTCATTAAATTCAGAAACTGTATTGTCCCTGCCTGCATCCTACAGCCTAGCATTGTGCCTTTTTATTATTTGTTATTATTTGTTAAGTGAATCTAGAAAAAAATATATCTACTCAAACAGGCTCTTACCTTAATCAGAAAACAGTGTTCCATTTACAAACAATACAATAAAACATATCACACATTAGTCTTTTTTTCTTAATGAAATAATATATAATTCTCTTGAAAGAATATACCAACATTTCTCATTCCTCATCATCTTTCTCTAAAGTCTAGAAAGGAATGGAGGTTGTTGGAAGAATTTAATTATTCAGCAGGAGAAAAGACATTTTCAGTTTACTAAAAAAAAAAACCACACAACTAGAACACAATACATAAACAAGACCCTGCAAATGTAGATGCCTGCTTAATGGAAAAAATAAATAAATAACAGAAAAGCCTCAAAAGACTTAAAGCAGTACTTTCAGTCTCTTAAACATAAAAGGGAAAGAGAAATGTTCAAATTCAGATGATCTTAAATCTTATGAAAAATGACAACGCATTTCTATTGTTCTCTCACAATTTAATCTCCTTTGGGACCCAGAATATTTCAATAGAAATATTTTTAGAAACCACACATTTTGCTCATGGCAAGGAGTTGGGCAGGAATCATTATCACACATAGGCACAGAAAAAAACCACCTTGAATTTCTAAATAGCTCTATTTCCAATAGAGATTGGAAATTAATCTTTCAAAATAACCCAGGCAACTAATAAAGTCAAAGTAACACAGAAGCTCCTCATTTTTGAAGCAACTTTACTTAGACCATAGCTGAAAACCAAGGCTTCAACAAAGAGCCACTGAGCTGTTTTGTAGATAAAAAACATAAAATAAGCCACTGGACATGGAAAAAAAAAGAGGGGGCAAATTAAACATTAAAAAGTTCAAACAACTTATTTGGAGAATCCCTAACCAATCACTTCAGATATTTTATATCCTCATTTTTTATGGACATCTCCTAACCCATAGTAGAGGAGAAGCCAGAAAAGTGGGCACAAGAGCTCTCTCACTCACTCAACAGAGATGTACTGAACTCTTTTTGCATATGCCAGGCACTGTTGTAGGAGCTAGGGTGCAGGGAATGAACCAAAGTCCTTGACCTCAGCGAGCTGTCCCTGTTTCTCTTGCCTTCAGAACCTTATGTGCATCAGAATCACCTGGAGAACTGCATTTATAAAACAGATTTCTGGCCTGACTGCCAAGGATTCTGAATGGATTGGGGCCCATTCGGATTTCAACAACCAACACCCATTTCCCCAGGATGTGCTCATGCAGGTGTCCTCCAACCACACTCTGATAAAGGGGGCCTCTTTGTACTATCCCTGAAACCGTCACCGGTATTTGTACAGAGAAGAGAATAATCTGGTCACATAAAGTTCCCCACTTAATATTTTTATTAATATTATTACTTTTTGATACTTGAAAGATCGGCATTGATTACTAGAACACCCAGTCATATGAAACACTACAGGTTTCCCAGCTTTATTGCCCAACAGAGCTCCTGGTCCTAGCAATGAGTTGTTGCCCTAATGAGTACATACAGCACCCCAGCTACAGAGTGGGACCAACAAGACAAAATCCCCTTTTTTATAGTCCATACCATAAACTGAACCACAAAGAATGCTTCTGGACCTCTTCCAGAGTTGGTTTCATGTGGTAAGACTGCAACTTCTTGGATGGTCAACAAAGAGACACACAACCACAACGTAGACTCACTGCAGGGGGTGGGGGAAAGGTCGAGGGAGCAAAAGAGAGAAAAGCTGTTCACTCCCCCAACTCCTGTAGCACACCTGTTGGGTACCTCCTTCCACTATCCCTTTTCTCTCACACATAAAGCTGTCACATCATTATAGAGGCTAGATCTGAAAGTCTGAAAATATGACAGAAGTGAAGACAACCTCCATAAGTGTCTTCCAGAGGCTTTCCCACTTCTCTATGGATCCTGCAGTCTAGGATTTCTTGCCATCTACAGAAAGGAGGCAATCTTTCATGTGATGACATCACATGCAGGAGTTCTGAGCATCCCTAAACAGAAGATCAGATAACATAAGGTTGGTGATGGCAATTCAAAATTTTTGGATGTTCTGAGTTTTAATCTGTGATTATATTGTCCTAATTTTTATTTCACAGCACATACACCTTAAAATACCTTCCTACAAATCATCTATAGGAACATGTTTTCATAATACTATAACACTGCTAGGAAGCCAAAATTGGATTACAAGGACCATCTTGATTATTCTCAGGTCAGTGAATCTTGGAGCCGTGGAAGCCAGTCCCTGGACTTGGGAAATGCCCTTATGTATAAAAAGCCACAAGAACTCACTGTAAAAGGGGCTCTCCACCATTTACAGGATCCTCTGTTGAAGATTCCCCTTCTTTCCTTTCTCTTCATCTCACTCAGTCAGAACTACCTGAAAGTATCTGCACACTCTAGGATTTCACTTCCACTGTACAAGGTATGGGCTGCAGAAGAGAAACCAGCAATATTACTGAGGATGGGGAAAGAGAGGCCAGACAAATGTCTATCATTTTCTCTTCCTCACTGATAAAATTTGCTGGGCCCAAAGGCCTATTCCACTAAGCAGCATCTATCTCTCTCTACTGCAAGCTCATTATTCCTTCCTGTGCAGGCTGCAAGTTTCTCCTCACCTCAGAGCCCTCCAGTCTTCACGCAACTCCTGTGATGAAACCCTTGAAGTATCCAGAATCTGGCATTGTCCTGAAATGTAGTAAAATACTTCAGTCCTCCATGGGTGATCCTTCCATGGAAGACTAAATGAAAAAAATGAGAAAAGGGACCAAGAAGGTGTCCTTTAGCTACCCACTCTCCTTTCCACTGTCAGTATCAAAATGCTCTGCAGAAACTCAAAACAGACACATGTCTACTTCAAGGAGAGAACCACAGGGACAAAAGACACTTTGATCTAATACTTTGTAGTAGTTAGGTTCTGGTGTCATCTTGACCAGGTAATGGTGTCCAGTTGTTCTGTTGCTGTGGATTTAGATCATCAGCATGTGCATTTCATCTATGGCTAATTATATCTGCAGTTGGCTAAAGGGAGTGCCTTCCACAATGAGTGGGGCCTAAAAGAGAGAAGTCAGACAAAAGAGAAGTACCTCAGCAGCCCAGAACAACTCAACTCAGAGCTCAGAGCTGACAAAGACCCAGAAAATTGGAGAGACAGAAAGGAAGCACCCCCAGGAGAGCCTTCTGAACCTAGAAGCCAGGAGAGAGGGCCAGCAGACATCACTATGTGCCTTTCCAGGTGACAGAGAAACCCAGAGGAAAGCCAGCTGCCTTTCCTCCAAGGCAATGTGAATTTGTAATTAAATAAATCCCCTTTATAAAAGCTAGTCCACTCTGGTGTATTGCATTCTGGCAGCTTTAGCAAATGAAAACACACACCTTTCTGGACATGATTTTACAAATTTGTAAATTCAAAGGGCCAGACCAGATGATATGAGATTACAGCCAGATCTAAAACTGCATGCTGTTATGACCCCCCAATAACACAGTTAGTGGAAAAGGAACAAACAGATTAATTTCAAGGCTTTTGTGGGAAAGCAGGACAAACACTATGATTGGAGCAGAATCAAAATTAATATCAGAGCATTATAACAAAGAGGCAGAAACTTCCACTGTCCTTATCTCAAAGTAACTGAAGCTATCTCTGGGCCTGTCCTCCAGCCTGTTAGACTCCACTCAGTCTTCACTTAAATCCTTAAATAAAGTATGGCTTTATGGACACACTCTACCGAGTGGCCTGCTCTTGCTTTGGGAGTCTTCTACACCACCTTGGGGATTTTTTTTTACAAATATTGCTTCATGATGACAGGTTTTATAGCTCACTTTATTCAATAATAAGCTGCAGGTACTTTATGGATTAAATTGCCTTCTGTGCACTGGCCTGGAGTCCCAACCAGCATGTCTAACCCTGCTTCTAAGACCAAGTACCCACACCGACAATTTGCAAACAACCATCTGGAAAACTGTCCATTCATAAACACTGAATGCCAGCAGTAGAGTAGTACTTGCATTTCTTCAATGACCATTAACAGAATATAAAACAGGTGGTTATGGCACTATTTCTGGACTTCAAATTAAGAGGTAACTAAAAGCTGCAATTTTAAGGCAGTCAAACAGCATGTACTTTTGCTCAAACATCTGGCATTTGAATGAATTCAAAACTCTTTGGAGGAAAATCAGGAAAAGTGAGAATAGGTAGCAGACAGGGTTATGAGGCTCTGCTGCTTTGCAATCTTAGATTCTTCTGACGTTCCTTTTCACCATCAAGCCAGCCCTCTCCATCATTATCATGAAGCTGCCTTATTTCCTGTCCCCCATCCCAAAACAGACCCATAATTCCAACCCAATCATAGGTTACATAATGAGAATCTGGAGTATGTCTGAAGTGTACCTGAGCTGGCTTCTAGGTACATGTTAGCAGTCACTGCTCTGTTCTCCAAACTCCTCCTCCGTTCTGTGCCCTTCACATTCTGAATGTCTGCATCCCGTCTCCCAAGAATGAACCCCCTGAATCTTTTGCTGTGACATGAACTCAGGACAGTATTCTACCTGCCTTCTAAAATGGGTCACCCATTCATACCTCATTCACCAACTGTCCCAGGAAAGATACAGAGACAGTGCAAGGACAGGCAAGAGATAATGTGCCCCCTCCACTCCCCAGAACTTGGCCAAGCCTGACCTTTTCTCCCACCTCCAAACTCCAACTCAAATCTTTCCTCCTGTGTAAAAGTCTTCCACATACAGAGACAATATATGTGTAAATATGAACACACACACACACACACACATAAACCTACACCCAAGTGATTTTCCGAAAAAGTAAATTGCATCATTTCAACTCCTTACCATGGTCTACCAAGTCCTATCCCGTCTAACTGCTGGCTCTCTTCCCCACGCCACGGACACTGGTTCTCCACCTCATTCTATTGTTTCTGCCCACACTGGCCTCTGTGCCAACGTGATCCTACCCCAGGGTCTCGGAAGTTAATTTTTAAAAAGCAAATATAAAGAAGTCCTTGAAAACATACAAGCAATGAATTTAGAATAGCTGAATAACAAAGTACAAATACTACATAATAGTACTTTCTTTGTATCCTAATGTATACAACCTTGCCAAACAAGATCTTTATCTGCCTACTGAGAACAATGCAACAATCAAAATTATTACAGTTCACATTTTGGGCCGCCCTTCCAGCCAGAGTAGGTTCTTTGGTACTTTGAAAAACAAGAGAATAAAAGGCAGAGAGAGAGTTTACATATCACTTAACCCTTCCCCAATTACTGAAACAAAAAATTCAAAACATTTCATTCCTTGTCATAAGAAGCACAAGGCACCATTGTGCCTTGCTTACTTTTTCTTTTACTTAATATATCTTGGAAATATTTTCCTATCAGTATATAAGAAGTCTTCTCATTCTTTGACAGATGCATAATTTTCTATTACAAAAAAAATTTGATATGCCATTGAGGTAGTATTCACTTTTTGTATAATTTTTAATACAGAGAGTAAGTATAAATTTCTAGCATATATCTTCTAGAAATGACTTTAAACTATTATGTGTGAGACCACTCAAAAAATCATTTTCATGTCACTTATGACACTGCTATTTACTAAATGTAGAGGATAAGCAATCTCACAAATGAGCTGAGTCCACAAATGAGCTGATTCAAATTATGGATTAATAATGTATAAGCCTCACTCATACTTCTAGTAAGTGTCAAAATAACAAGCTCCTCAGTATTAGAAATACTACTGTTATATATTTACAGCCTTAATCAGAATTTTTCTCACTTGAACCAGTTAATAAAATTCATTCTTTCTTTGGAGGATTTTTGCCAACTCAGAACCAGAAATTCACCCCCTACCCCCTCTTTTCTACACAGATATTCATCAGCTCTCAAACCAGTCTTTTTTAACTTAATTTTTGAAATAAATACTTTACATTTTTTAAGTATAGAAAATATAAAATGAAAATTCTCTCTTCCATTTAAAGTTCCCTTCACCCAGTCCTCATTCCCCTCAAATAGGTAACACAATACTACTAATAGGTTATTTCATTATAACCTTTTTAAACTTGTTCTTGGTAGTTGTAGGTTTGCAGAACAATCACACATAAAATACTGACTCCCATATACCACCCCACCAACAACTAGCACTCGTGTGGAATATTTGTTACAATTGTCATATACTCCCTCTTTAAATACAAATGAAATCATATTTTACACAATGGTTGTGCCTTCCTTATTTTTTTCTTTTACTTAATATATCTTAGAAATATTTCCCTACCAGTATATAAGAAGTCTTTTCATTCTTTGACAGATGCAAAATTTTCCATTACATAAATGTACCATGATTTATCAATTAGTCCCCTATTTTTGGGAATCCACACTATTTTTCATCTTTTGCTATAAAGACAGTGCTGCAATGATACAACTTGCATAGGCATCATATGGTCTGTTTGTAATTGTTATCTGTGGGGTGATTTCATAGAGGGAATTGCTGAGTCAGAGTGTGTGAATTTATAAAATAAATAAACAGCCCATTTCCCTCCAAAGAGGTGTGTCAATTTACACCCCCATCAGTAATGCATGAGAGTTCCCGCTTCCCCACATCAAACTGGAGTTTTGCTTACCTAATAGGTAAAACATGGTACCTTTCTATGTGTATCTCTCTTTAGAAGGAGAGACCCATTTTATGTATTTAAAGTTACATTTATAAATGTATTCAATTATTTTGCTCTCTTTCAATGTCAGTACTATAAATTCTATATCGTACATAGCACTGAACCAGACCATCTGGGCAGATGTCCAGTTGCAAGCTACTGTCTTTTATTTTCATCTAAAATCATTTTCTTAGACCAGGCTTCTGTGGGGCATCTTCCACATTAGGTAAAGGAAACTGTAAGCTTTGATGTCAGAGACTAGAATTTGACTACCATAGCTCTCTAAGCAGCCTCAAATGTTATAAATATAAAATGGAGTAAAGAGAGACTTCTCTCATACGAGTGCTCTGAGGAATAAATGAATTTATATATGTAAAACCCCGGGGTGCAAGGATAGTCCAGTGGTAGAATTCCCACCCATCATGTGGGAGACCCGGGTTCAATTCCAAGTCCATGCAACTTCCCAAAACACAAGCAAACAAGCAAAACAAAAAAAATAAATAAATAAAAACAAAAATTCAACAAATGGTCCTGCAATAATGGAATACTTACAAGGAAAAACAATGAAATGTGACCCTGCTGTACAGAATACAAAAAAAAAAAGAAAGAAAAAACCCAAGCACAGGACTTAGACCTGAGTAGGGCCTCAAGAAAGGGTGGTTTCATTTTGTCATCACCAATATCCCAATCCAAAAAAAAAAATTTGGCTAAGCACACAGTTCTTTCAGTGCCTTGAGACACTACCAGGATACTTCCAAGGGGTTAAACACTGACAGAGATTCCAACAGAAGTTGTATCCTCAGTTGGTCATTCACAATGCTAAATGAACACTAAGAATGACATAACAAAGTTTCAGTGGCTGAAAGCATTCAAACAGAATGAGAGGTTGTCCTCAAGGTTATTCTTATGCATTACATAGATATCCCTTTTTGGTTTATGGTGTACTGGAGTGGCTGGAGGGAAATACCTGAAACTGTTGAACTATGTTCCAGGAGCCTTGATTCTTGAAGACAATTGTATAACTATACAGCTTTTACAATGTGACAGTGTGATTGTGAAAACCTTGTGTCTGATGTTCCTTTTATCCAGAGTATGGACAGATGAGTAAAAAAGTAAGTAAAAATAAATAAAGACATAATCCTGCAAAAAAAAAAAGAAGTAGAAGGTCTGTTAGCAGCCAAACTGGTGAATATGTGAACTCAGGTGTGCACACTCAAATTAGATGTCAGTATTCATATCTTGGATGCTTGAGCAGATCCAGAAAGTTCTTATGTTAATTCGTTAATTTATTTTGCATTACATGGGTAATGAAAACTGCAACTAAAGTTTTCACAGGAACTCAGAACTTCTTAGAGGTCTGCAGATCGCAGTTTGAGAATATGTGCCACAATGCTAAGCCCAGTTTCTCAGCTCAAAAGAAATGGCATCATTTAAAGTGATGTGAGAAAACAGGGAGGGTTTCAGGGTCATCTAACTGAGCCTTCAAGGAATTAGTGATGTTTCTGTAGGCCAAGAACTTTGCAAGGACTATAGAGAGAAATGGGAACAGGCATTGTAGGGCCTGCAGGGGTGTATGATCTGTTAGGGGTATTTATTATTGGAATAGAGTGAAAGAAGAAGTGAGAAAGTTAGATCCAGTCAACTAGGGTTGTAAAAGGTCTTGAGAGAATTTTTGCAAAGGCCTGTTAAACAGGTACCGCTGAAATGCAAAAACTTGGAGAATACGCGCCTTCTAGTTTTTTCTACCTTGAGAAAATGATTTCTCAATTTTGTTTCATTGCTGTATCATATACAATGGCTGGTTTAAAATGAGCTCCTTATAATGTCTGTCGCTAGGGAGGGGGATTCATAAGTGGAAATATTTATCAAGTGCTGACTTCACACTTGGTCTTGGGTCAGTGCTTTCCCTTGTCTGATCTCATTTAAACCTCACACTCACATTATTGGCATTTTGGGTTGAATTGGATTCTTCCACCCTTTGCAGAACATCTGACATCTGTGACCTCATCCAATTATTGCCCCACAAGGGTGGGCAGGAGGAAGGCCAGGGCCCTCCTGCTAGAGAATGATTTACCCCAATCCTTAGAGGAATACTTTCAGAGACCAGGCTTGAACCTGGGTTTCTCTAACAGGCTCCAAAGCCCTAGTTCTTTCTCCCACACCATCCTGCCCAACACGCCTCTGAACATTGCTCTTCAAAACACACAAAACCCCTATCACCACACCAAGCTCAGGATGTCTACTGAATTGACAACTCTGCCTCTGTATAAAGTGAACTTGGACCTCTCTTTGTTCCAGAATGAGTGACACTGTGACCCCACTTCAGGTATATTCCTTTTGGGTTTTACTTTGAGTAGCAAGTTAGAGTGTTCTTAGAAAGAAGGTAAGGAAGGATCTCTAGACCGAAGAACAGGGGCTGTGCCTTATTCATCCTGGCAGCCTCAGAATCTAGCTCAGGTGGGAAGTTAATCTATGTTGTTGATTGGTGCATCAAAGCACCTATGAATTTCAGCTGGGGGCAGTCCCCCCCCAACCCTGAAGTGGATGTTTAGGAATGTGGGGAGAAGCTTTGTCTTCTCATGAGCATGACAGTGAGGGTTTAATGGGCGTGGCCAGGATGCTAATGGGTTTATAGATCAGGAAATATTCTTATCTGAAATATCAATAGTGTCCCTAATTATGAGCATAAGAGCTATCAGCCGTCAGGTGAAAGTACTGTGTTGACCACAGCATCAAGTATGAGATGAAAGGGAACACTGTACTCTTCAGTTTTCAAGAGGATTGTATTTTCCACTGATTTGAAGGCAATATAAAAAATAATCAGTAACTATTTTAGTTGTGCAGAAGACACCTGTGTGAATGTGGAGGACCATGTCAGCAGTTCATACGTGCTGTAGTAAAAATGACTGTCAAATTCCACAAGTGTCCTCAAGGGTCTGTATTTTGTGAGAATCTTAGATTCCCAGTTTAACTCAAGGCCTAGAAGCAACCCTTAGCAGTGGGGTAGAAATATAACCTGCTTTAGAATATTAAAACCCTACTTTTTCCAAGTCAGAGTTCTGCCTCTTGAGTTGAACAGGGTGCCAGTGGTTACTCTAGGAATTGTGTTTCTTGCTAAGGGCTTATTAAATGTTAATTAACTGAAAATAGCTAAGTGACTTTGGTTTCAAACTTTTGGTTTTTAAGTTTCTTTACACTTGTTTTTTACAGTAAAACAGGCATACCGATAATATGGGTTTGCCAAAGTTTACATGTAATAACATTATTAAAAATACTTTGGTAGAATGCTCACCTTCCATGCGGGAGACCCAGGTTCGATTCCTGGACCATGCACTGCCCCCCCCAAAAAAATAGTACTCTGTAAACTATAAAGTATAGATACATGACAGGTGCCAGCATTCCTGCCTGCAAATGGTCTAAGCTTGAGGAAAAGGATCCCTTTTTACTCACCATCCTCACTCGTCTTTACATCCTTATCACCACACCAAGCTCAGGCTGTCTACTGAATTGATAACTCTGCCTCTAAAACCACCAGCATAAAAAAGGTAAAGCAGGTTTTCATTAAGAATAAAAGTTTTACTACCTCCAGAAGAAACAGCCAAAATGCCCTTTCCTTTTGAAATAAGATCACAGTGACAAATTGCAATTGTTTCCAATCTTGTTAACACCAGGGTATTGTGTTACTGGGACATTAGGTACTACCAAGCATTTCCATTTGCTACATTAAACTTTCATTAAAGGCTTTGTGTTTGTTTACAACGATGAAAAGAAATAATTAAGAGCATTTAAAAACCCAACAAAGGATTATCTGCTATCCACTTAACATGAGGCAAATTATTAAAAAGATGAGGGCAAGATTAGTGTACATCTAAGCATAATTAAAATTTTCATTATCAAAAAGCCATAGTTTGTGCCTGTCTGGAGATGATAATAGAAAAGTGTTAGACAGACAAGGGACTAGGTGCTAGATTGGTGAACTACAGTCAAAAAAGACATGAAATTTCAGAAATGTCTTTAGAAAACCAAAAGAGGGCAGGAAGGCAGGCAGGGCAGGCTTTCAGGACAATACTGATTACCTCAAATTGAACTGCCTCTTCCTTTCTAACACCCACTCAAGTTTCCAACTCTTGCTGAGTCTACTTGGGATTTGCTTTAAAGAATGCTTTCACATTATGCAAGATTGTTAGTGCTGTTACCGGGATGAAAGGCAGTCTACTCTGCCCACACCAGCAGAACTGACATCTTGGTTGGGGCTTGTCAGACTTCAAAATTATTTTAAGTACTATGTAACTGAATTTCAAACTCTCCTATTGTCAGAGAGGGTGATAAGAGCTGAAACCTTCCAAGAGAGTAGCCAGTAGGATCTTTCTTTGAAAGATGCAGTATTTTATTAACAGATGGAAATGACTCCACAACCCAGGGAACTGAGGAATGTATAAATGACTAAAAGAAAAAAATAACCATCAAAGAAATGCAAATCACAACCACAATGAGATACCACCTCACACCCACTAGATTATTAAACTATTAACTACTATTACAAATTTTTTTAATAATAGAAAATAAGCGTTGATGAGGATGCAGAGAAACAGAATCCTCATACATTTCTGGTGGGAATGTAAAATGGTGCAGCCACTGTGGAAATAGTTTGACTGTTCTTCAGAAAAGTTAAAGTACAGAATTACCATATGATCTGGCAATCCCACTTCTAGGTACCTAAGCAAAAGAACTGAAAGCAGGGACACAAACAGTTTGTGTACACCAATGTTCATAGTGGCATTAATCAAAAAAGTCAAAAATGTGGAAACAATCCAAGTGTCCATCAACAGAAAGGATAAGCAAAATGTGGTATATGCATACAATGGATATGTGGTATATGTGGTAGACAATGTGACACAGGCATTCGATGGAATATTATTCTGCTGTAAAAAGGAAAGAGTTCTGATTACATGCTACAGAATGGATGAATCTTGAAGACAACATGTTGAGTGCAATAACCAGGCTCAAAAGGACAAACATGCTATGAGTTCAGTCATATGAAGTAATTAGAATATGCAAAGAGATAGACAAGAAAGTAGATTTCAGTTTGTGGGAGGGAAGAGTTATACTTACAGTCTCTGAGGTGATAAAAAAATTTTGGTAATAGATGATGGTAATAGTAGCACAGCATTACTTGCGGTATGTGGCATTTATTTGTTCCACAATAAAAGTTTTTAATTTTTTTTAAGAAAAGGACATTACCTGTAAGATGTTAGAAGGGAAAACTCAGTGGGGTATATGGGAACTCTCTGCCCTGTCACTGAATTTTCCTATAAATCTAAAGCTTTCTAAAAAATAAAGTCTATTAAAAAAAAAGGGAAAAAAAATCAAATCACAAAACCTGGATACTAATAGAACTGAGCTCAATCGCAGTTCCCTGATTTCTCACTCATTTTTCTTTGAAGCCCTATAGTAAGCCTTTAAAATCTAAAATAAACACAACTTTCTGGAGCTCCTCCTTCCAATCGCATGGGTTACACACTCCTCTAAGGCAATTCTGGAGGGGTGGTATAAGTCTCTCATCATTAACAGTTTAAACTAGCAGGTCTCATTTTATTTAACCCCTCTTCCTTCAGGATGGAGGAAAAGACTTAGAACCGGCAAAACACATCTCAAAAACTCGATTTTACAGCAGGTGGACGAAGGAGAAAAGATTACAGGGGGAAAAAAGGCACATTTTCATTACTGAAACCAGACAGCTCAATCCTAGTTTCTGTATTCTCTTTGGGAACTTGAAGCAGATGTTTCCAAAGAGATGGTAAAGAAGGAAGGGCAGCTTCACTTGAATTTCCAGTTAACAGTAAAAACAAAATAAAACAAAAAGCTAGTCATGTTTTCATACTTCGATGATACCCTGGGAACTAAGTATTACACTTTTCAAAAATCATTTTGAGAATATTTAAATAAGATGGCAAAGTACCAGCAGCAGGGTAACACTCCAAAGCCTTACCTTTTCCCAGTTCTGCCTGGATCTACTCCCACACAAGTAGTTTTCAGATCACAACCTCATTCCCTTGGCGGATTGCTAAACTCAGCTCCCAACTGTTTCCCATTACTGCGGCAGGACGACGAGGAAATCGCTTTTGCCATAGAACTTGGGAGGGCAGACGCGTGTGTGGAACGGGAACAGAACCACTTATGGGGGCGGGGGGAATGGAAAAGGAAGAGTGTGGAATGTGAGGCTGGACCCGGTGGGAAAGAACACGGCTGCGGGTCAAAAACTTCCCCCAGGTTTAGCAAACCCAAGCATGGGGAGCGATGCGGTATGGACAACTGGGCTAGAAGGAGGAAACTTTAGCAATGGAGGAAAGAGAACAGAAAGTGGCAAGCAAACTGCACCCTGGCTCCAACGCGACTCCCTGCGGGCGGTGAGGCCAGGAGTCCCGGTCCCACCGAGTCCGAACAAAGTGAGCGCCTCCCTCGCCCCTCGTGGCTCCCACCTGGCAGCACCCGGGCTCGGAGCGTGTGTCTGGTCGGTCCCCGGCTTCTCTTCCTCTTCCTCTTCCTTGTCCCGGGAAGGGCTTCGGGGAGCGAAGAACCGAGAGAAGCTGTGCCAAGGCGCACCGCCTCTCCTCCGGCCGCTGGACATGTCCCTGACGCGGCCGCCGGCCGGGGACCGTCCGGGGAAGCAGGCGAGGTGGTGCTCGGAGCCCAGCCCCGCGCCGCGGCACCCAGCGAGGGCAGGCCCCAATCGGCGCCGGCCGCCGGCACAGCTTACTCCATCCCAGGCGGCAGAGACGCGGGCGCAAAGCGATCCCAGGGTGGCTGCTCCTCCTCCTGCCCACGCCTGGCCCGGCCCGCCCCGCCCCCGGGAGGAGCCAGAGACCGCGGCACCGCCCCGAGCCCGGGCGCAGCCAGTGCCCGCCACCGCGCGCATGGTCCCTGTTGCAGCGCGGGCTTGAGGCCGGGAGGCGGGAACGCGCGACTCGCGACCCTGGATTCCGGGCTTCCGGCCCAAATGAGTTCAGTCTGCAGCCTGTTTGGCTTTGTTATTTTTTTTTTTTTTGGTTTCTCTTAACTGATTGTTTTCTATCCTATAGCCAGTGCGATGAAACAGTTTACAGAACTTTTGAAAGAGGTTCATCAAAACACTTGGTAAACTGCAGACCCAGGGTGACCTGACAACCTTTCCTCCCCAAACACGGTTTTAACCACGACCTCAAAAGATGCAGTTACTTCAAGGCCAGATCTCAGGAAAGGAAGACAGTAGCTGTCGAGTTCTCAGTAACTCGTTTCTCGTCGGCTGGCTTAATTAATGTGTAATATTTTTTTCCAAACTCAGAGTTGCTTTAAAGTTCTCACACTCCAAATTACATGTTACTCTGCAAATCCTCATTCATAAACGACACTGATCAAAAGCAAGTATGATTCAAGTTTGTCTTACCATTTGTAAATGCTAAAACAAGTAATTTATACAGACACCACTGAAATCTGGAAATAAGTTTCCTAAGGCTGGCGTTAAAATAAATGCCTAATAGTATGGATTTTCTTTTCTTTTTTTAATACCCTAGCAATTTCTATAGAAACCCACTGACACCCACTCACCCCATGTGCTTCGACTTTCTTTTACGGCAGCACTGCCCCTCAGAGGGTGTAGAAATCAGTGACATGGCCTGCAATTAAAAACTGTATACAAATGAGTGAGACAAAAATGAAACGCTCAGGACAGCTGTGGCTGGAGGGAGAGGGGAACCCTGGGATCACTCCCTCTCTCTTTGGGGTGCCCAAGCAAGAGAAAAGGTTCTATGAGTAGATTGCTTTTCTAGAAGTCCCAGGTTATATCAGCGCACCAGCTGATGGCTGTTAAACCTCCCTTCCACCTCACTGATGCCCAGAGGCACCCCAATCCCTACTAACTGCTGTGACAGAGTCCAAGACAGTCCTCCTGATTTGTTTGCGCTGGATGTAACTTACAAAATCAGCCCAGAGTCTTTAAACTGGGTTCTTCCCAGACTAGTCCTCAAAATTGGTTAGCGTTTTCTCTTCTGTAAACCTTTTCTCCTCTGAGTCTGAGAGAAAAAGAAATGATGAGAATAATTCACGAGAATATAAAACAAATTCCCAATTCGAGCCTTATAATTTTAGGGGGGAAATCTCCATTAAAGCCTCAATTACCAGAAAGCCCAAACAGAATATGAGAGCAGAATATGAAGCAAACTGTTCCCTCTAGCTACAGGGCCCAGAGAATAATTGATCTCCCCAAAGTACTGCTAAATGTCTAGCAGATGTGCCCCACCCCCAACCTTGCCTGTGAACAAAGTAATCTTCACACCCTAATACCTGCCCAGAGGGTGGCTTGCTCAGGAAGTCTTTCTGGGGATAAAAGTGTGTGGAAGCCCGGTAGGATTTCTTAATGAATCATAGCTCTAATAATATTCTGTAAGAAATAGGTCTCAAGGAAAATGCTTTGATGGTCCTTATACTTCTCTAGTGGCCAGACTTCTTGATAAGCGAATAGTAACAGAATCATGATATGTAAATTCCTAAACATCCACATTTTCTTCAGTGCTGCTGATGCTAGTATGAGTAGTAGAAATAATGCTGATGTTAATTCAGCTAAAATCCCTTCTTTCCTCAAACAGAATTATTTGTGTTATAAATATATGATATCTTAACTATGAAAGAGGAACTTTATGATCATGTAGATGTTATTGAGGCATCTGTTTTGATTAACTAAAGCAGAAAGGGTTGGCTTTTACAATGGAGATTTATTAGCTTACAAATTTATAGGTCTAAGGCCGTGGAAATGTCCCAATTAAGGCATCAACAGGATGAAACCTCTGAAGACGGATTGCCAGCAAGCTTGGGCTGCTTAGTCTGATAGCCAGGCACATGGCAATGTCTGCTGGCCTTTTACTCCTGGGTTTTGTTGTTTCAGCTCTGACTTTTCCATCTGTGCTTTTTTCTAAACTTTTCTAGTTGTTTCTCTGTGAGCTTCTCTCAATTTCATCTTTTATCTTCTACGTCTGTTCTATCCTCTTATAAAGATCTCAAGTAAGAGGATTAACACCCACCTTCAGTCAGGTGGGTCACATCTCCATTGATATAACTACAACAGGTCTGCAACCACAGGAGTGGATTAAATTTAAGTGGTACATAGTAGCTTCAAATGACCATTGCCCCTAAACTGGATTATTGAACCAAGGCAGACCCATGTTTTTATTGTCACAAGCAACTACTTCATGAGAAGGAAACAACATCTAACTACTCTGATCTCCAACCTGTGGAGAGAGCAAAGCACTTGAATGAATTTCAAATACAAAATGCCCTGCCTCCATTAAGACAAACACTCTCTATGAAAAATTAGCTTAAAGTCATAAGATGATGACCCTTGAATTTTCACTCATTAACTTTCCCAATATTTATCTGTTTTATAAATGTCCTACATGCTTATATTCTGATCTCATAACAATTTCCTGGGTCCTAAAATTATATTAGGAAGTCTGTAAAAATGTCAAATTTTAGAGTTGTAAGGGTCTCAAAGATGCCAACTTAGTCCAGTTGTCTTTATTCCTTCCTACCTTCCTTCCTTCACTCATGTATTTCCCAGACTGTTTAGCACATGCCTATGATAGAGGCAAATTTACTGTGAAGCTGATGAAGCTGAAACTACAGGACTCATCACTGGCACTGGTTCTTCCAATATGAACTCAGCAATGTGATCTCATGGTCATGTGTTTTTATAATATTTACAAAAGTAAACATTTTAACTGCAATTAAGACCACAATCTCTTTCCACTTGGATTTTCCCTTCATCACACTTTCCCTAGAGTCAGTTGGTATTTGAGTTATTGGGGACATTTTGAGATCTACTGGCAAATTAGTGTGTATTTATATATATTTATGTGGGATATATTTATGTGGTTGGCAGCCACTCTCAAATATAATTAAGTTATTGCTTAAATTTTGGTTGTCCACTGTGTAACTCACCAGGCATTGGACCTAAGATGCAGGGCCAGGTCTCCTACTAAGACACGGATGTTTCCTACGGCTCCTGACACTGAAAATGTGTGAGCGGTAGAGATGAAACAAGATTTCTTTCATAACAGGCATATGTTAAATAATGCAGTGTATACAATTTTTTAACTGTAAACACATCAATTTTTTTCTTTTTGCTGAGAATCATGTAAAATAGAATTTATCAGAATTATTTTTTGTAAGGCACAAATCTGTAGCAATACTACAAACAGCAAGTGTATATGTTTGTGTATATAGTGTTGCATGTTTACATAGCCCTTCTATCAATAATAACAATAAAATAGATCATTCAAGCTAGAGGAAAGACTAAATTACTTTTTTATATGCATAGAAATTATATTACAAAATCATTGTCATATGAAAGAGTATCAAAAAGTATGATTTTTTTGTAAAGCATATTAAAAAAGAATTAGAGTGGTGTATCAGGCAATTAATAGGGAAAAATATATGTATGTATATATTTTTTTAAGACTCTGTGATATTTGTGTATTAGTCCAGCATTTAAAACTGGTAATTTGTGTGATATATTTTTCATTCTATATATTCACTTTTGTATAAAACTTTTCATTCTTAATTTTAAATTCTTTTTCTTTATAAAGGCCTCCCCTAAATTGTAAAACCTTCAGCGTCCACAAAACCTGGATCTGTCTTTGGGTGCCTCCTATGTGTCAGATATATGCTCATTCTTAGAGACACAATGATATGTAAGATGAAGTGCTTTCCCTCAAGGAGCAAGTTTGGAAGAGATAGATGATCAAAGAGGGTAAGGCAGGGGAAATCTTTTTATGAGCACACAATAGGATGGGCCCCCAATTTAGTCTAGGTAATTCCCAGAAGGCTTATTAGAAAAGATGACTGTTAGTATGCTCCCTTCCTCACCACCAGCTGTGACATTGTGACCTCCATAAAAAGATTAAGATTCCATAATATTTGATATATGAGAAAACCTATAGCTTATCACACGGAAACGGAATTACCATTACTAGAGCATAAGTACCATTCCTAGAGCACACTCCTCAAAAGTATGGGGATAGAAGAACAGTGCTGATTCCCAAAACACTGAAACAAGGATGCCAGTTTAGTTTAGAAATGTTAAGCTTTTGGGTCTGAAAAGTCCACCAGAGGGATAAACTTCTGTTTATATCTTAGAGAACAATATTTACTGCGTGGCAGGTGGCCCAAGAATATTAAGACAGCTGTCAACATCAAGGAAAGCATCAGCCCATGAAAAGTAAGCAGATGGACTGGGGCACTTCTCTAGCTGCTTTGTAGAATAATAGCTGTGCATGGCCAATTGAGGCAATGTCATGCTTCCCAGGGCAGCAAAAAGCTATTACTGGATATAAGCACTCAATTAAGAGATGGGGCAGGAGAATATCTTCCCCTTTCCTTTGTTTGTATAGCTCAAGTTTTCATTAAGAGCCACCACAACACATAACAAAGGGGCGGGGAATGATGATAGCATTTCTCATTTTGTTACATTCTAATTATTATGGCTTTAGCATAGGAAAATGTCATTCTTGCTGCTTCAATGAGAGCAGATGGTGAAATTTTTAAGTAATTGATTATTCAGATTTCTATGGGATCTGTGACATTTTATTGTATTGCTTATTTGCAGAACATGTGGAGATTGAGATCTTTCAAACACACATCTTTTAAAGCTTAAATTAAGATATATTAGTCTGACCCAAATTGCATTTAACTTTTTCTTCTCTTTCTAAAGTGATGATATTTGTAAGGAAAAAGGAGTGAGTTCAAAAATATATTAAAATTAAAATTAAATATTTACTTCTCAAGCAGTGTAGAATTTGCTAATACAAAATGTTGTATTCCAAAAAGTGTGTAAATAGTAGGGGCTTTTCTTTGGCAAGCATAGATTGTAAAATACATTCCGAAATAGTTATTCATACCAATTTAGTTTATTATATCTTTTGCCTTAATCTAATGCTAGTGAAATAAAAAGTTTTGTAGGATATAAACTTTTACTAACGCAGCTTCATGAACATGACATAGATGATGATTCAAAATAAGAATTTACTATTACATGAGAAAATCAGCCCCTATATAGCGCTTCCCCAAATTTTTCCTCTGAGTATATAAACTACGTTTGTATTGTAGATTCCAATACACAATTTTAAATGGTTATATTCTCCAAAGAACAACTATTTATAAATTTCTGGACTGCACTGTTATTAGTATTGATCATAAATTTTGTTTATTAGGCCTTAAGGAAACAAAGCTTACAAGTAAATGATAATTAGTTTATGAATTGGCTTTCTTCCTTTTTTATTTTGAAGTTTTTGTTTGTTTGTTTGTTTGTTTTGTTTTAACGTACAATGTGCCAGAAGTCTGAATTCTCTTACTATGGACTCTTTATTCTCAGTTTGATTTGTTGAGAATGGCTTAAGAGCAAGGCATAGAAGCAGCTGCTATTGTGAACAAATGCTTTGATTCGGAAGAGAAAGCATCTAGAAACTCTACATGTTGTCATATAAAATGAACAACAGTTAGTACACACACAAAATTGGGGACTTATTATAAAATTGAAATTAACATTATTTCCCTCACATGAGTTTTCTTTGCATAGCTTAGAGTAGAAATCTATCCACAAATGGATTATAATCTCAGTTGAAGTGCTGAATATAAATGGCATGGTTATCTATGGAAATATTTCTTTCATTACTCCATTATGAAATAAAGTAACTTCATTAGCACACTTTCAGAAAATCCCATTTTAAGCTATAGCTAATTTGACAACAAAAATCCATATGGGACTTGTAAAATAAAGTATTACTATAGAGGATATACTTTTGATTTTTTAGAAATGTAGCAAGAACATTTCTCAATGACCCCACTTTGTTCTGACAGATTTTTAAAAATTCATCAAACTATAACTTAACTGGTTTTGCAATCATGAATAAACACACTAGACATCAAATATTTCTACTACTCTGTCCTCCCATCTGAATTACTTCCTCACATCTTCCAGTAAACATTCACTGGATAAAAAAAAAAGGAGTAACCTGAGTAACCTACAAATAGAGGTAAAACAGAAGATAAGAAGTTATGCTCTGTTCATCTGGAAATGACTTCACACTGCTATATTTCATGAATGAGGTTTGGGACACCTACACGTATTTTATATATTTTCTTTTTGCAATTACCAATAGGTAAAGATGTGATAAATATCATTGAATGATAAATATATTTTTAAGCAATTATTTCTCTCTTTGAGAGTTTTACTGGGGAGGATATTAAGTACTTGAAATAACAGAACTAATTTCTATTCAAGACCCTATTATGATCAGGTTTGATTAGATTCTTCTAATGGCAAAAGACAACAAGCAAAAAGACTGCTATTTTTTTATAAACCTTAAACAGGATATTTTGATTCAATTATCAAAATAAAGATGATAATTTTCACAATTGAGTTCATATTAATAACCATTCCTAAGTCTCATTGATTTCTATATTCGCTCTTCCATTTCTTTTTCTTTCTTTCAGTTCCCCAAATGAGCACTTTTACTTAGTCCCCTCCCATTATAACTCATTTGGTTTATTTCTTGTTATGGATTGGATTGTGTCTCCTAAGTAAATATGTAGAAGTCTTAATCCCCAGTACCTCAGAATATGGCCTGATTTGGAAATAAGTTTTAGATGGAATTAGGCAAGTCAAAACGAGGTTGCACTGGTGTAGAGTGGGCCCTTAATACAATATAACCAGTGTCCTTAAAAGCAGAGAAAATTTGGAGAAGGTAAGAGAGAGAAGGGAGAGTGCCGTGTCACGACTGAGGTGAAGAATGCCATGGATTGCCGACAAGCCGCACCCAGAAGGCAGAGAGAGACAAGGAACGTACCCTTCCTTCCCTGAGACTTTCCCAGATGCATGGCCCTGCTGACATCTTGATTTTGGGCTTCTGCTTGATGGTGTTTCCAGAACTGTGAGACAATAAATTTAACATAAGCCAACCCAGTCTGTGGTACTTTGGTACAAAAGCCCTCGCAAATGAAGACACTTCTCCTACAAGTAACTGCATTGGTATAAAATTCTGAATTACCAAGTCTAGAAGATAAATAAATGCACAATTTATTCTTATGACCCTTAGAGCTGGTATTAATTTTAAATAACTCAAAAATAAAGAAAGCTAATTCCACTCCCACGTGATCCAACAGGAACTCCACTTCAAATGATCAGTCATGTACATCATCAAATGAAACAGCTGAGCACACCACAGAATAGAATCTTTCTCTATAAATGCATCAACCACTTATAGCCTGGTGGCTATGGAAATGAATTCATCCTAAAATGTGCCAGTCAGCTTTTTCCCATCACTTAAGGACATTTAGTAGGTACATTCCATCTCCACACCCTAAATAAAACACAGTGTAGTTGCGGGACCTAAGGGCCGAGCCATTCCCTAAGTCTTTGTGAAAGTTGAAAGCATGGAGTGGCTTGCGTGACCTGGATCAGTTAGTGTTTAGGCTGACCTCCTCACGGGAAGGAGGAGTGTGCAAATGGTCAATGTATGTAGGAGACCAGACCCTTCTCTGCGTAGGATGTTAATCTATCCCCTACCTCCTTCCTGAAGTCATCATGTTCACTATCATCTACACAGCAACCTATAATTCCCCCCCTATGCACACAAACTATAATCAACCCTACCCTTGTGTCACAAGACCCCTCTGCTGAACCCATGTTCTCATGCTCAATGGCATGTCTTTGTCTCAGTTGTAACTGGCCCTGTTGAGTCCCGCTTAAGGGCACAGTGCTTTCACCTGAGCTCTGAATTGACCACTTTGGGAGCAGCATATTTCCCTGATTAACTTCCTTCTTTACTCCTGTAAGTAAATTCCTATGATAAACTTCATGTCAGTCCATACCTAGCGCTTTCTTTGGTCTCTCGGCTGGAAAGGCCCCTGAGGGCTGGGACAGTAGTATTATAACAAAATGCATCATTAAATAAAATTCAGCAAGTAGCTATAGGCAAAACTATTCCTCAGTACCTCAGGAAGGGAGTCAGAGAACCGAAAAAACAAAACAAAACAAAACAAAAGATTTTCTTAACATATCAACTGAAAAGCTTATTAAATATTCTACATTTCAAAAAGAAAACAAAATGTAAAAAAGCGAGACAATGGAAACTTCTGAAATAAAGATCTAGATGGAATTTAAAGATCATTGACCTAGTAGTCATTCATCAAGCTTCTTCAAGGTTGATTAGGAAAGTTTGTGAGAGGAATATATATATATTTTTAAAAGAACAACAAACAAAACAAAACAATATGTCAAGGTTGTTTACAGCCATCCAGCCATCAATAAATGCTTACTGAACAATTCTAGGCACTGTACTCGATGACTGTAGCTTATCCTCAGGGAGCTCAATATCAGAGAAGAAAGCAAAACCAAGCAGTAGTTGCAGCTGCAAAACAGTGTGATAAGTATGAACAATGCTAAGCGTACAAGATAAGCTGGGAAGAGAGAGTGTCTAACTGTAGGGTTTGGTGCCCTTGGGTTTGGGGATGAACTTCATAAATCACAACTCCAGAAGCCTGGGTCAGAATGTCCTGCAACCAGAACCCAGCAAAAACACCTGTAAAAACATCGAAGCGCAATATTAAGGACCAACCGGAGTGCACGGTCCTGGGCCAACAACAGGCATATAATTAATACCTGGTTGCTGTCTGATTTGATGAGTAAATGCTGCAGTAAACTGGTGTTACTACATGTATGAATCATCAGTGCTATTTGTTAAATAAGGAAATGCAAGGGCTTTGGTATGGTAATATGAAACTACCTGTAAGTGAACTCTGCTACATTCTTTCAACTTTCTTTACAATAATAGCATCATTTAAAAGTAAATGACTACTATAAGGTATGAGAAATATGCAGGTGGAGAAACTACTGCACTGATCCTAACATGACCTATATAATCTGATTTTACACCCACCAGTCACTGAGACAGGTTAAAGTACTAAATCAGCCTGGAGAAGTCTTACTACTAA
>PVIY010033769.1:0-27734 GCA_004026745.1 Myrmecophaga tridactyla | reverse complement strand
ATATTTAATTCTAAGACCATGATAGCCACCTGAATATTAATTCAAAATATTAAAACATTAAGACTCCATTTTATATTTAAGATATCTGGTTGCAAATGACAGATATCTAAATCAAACTTAGGTGAAAAGTGTTGCTTTTAGATTATTGTAAGATATTGAGCTTTGGCCAAGAGCTCAAGGGAAAGAATATTGTTATACCTCAGGGAGGAAGTAAACATGGACTCACCTAATCCATCTAAGGTTTCAGTTAATCTTTTGTGTCCCTTTATGTATTTCTCTCTTTACAATACTCTCTTTTATTTCTCTCATCCAGATAGTGGGAAATTGTCTAATCATGGAGGTGAGAAGGCAGTGGTAAGATATATTTAAGGTACTGAAAGAGAAACCATGTGAGCCCAAAATTACTTATCTGCAAAACTGTCCTTCAAAAATGAGGGAGAAAAAAAAATGAGGGAGAGTTTAAAATATCCACAAACAGAAACTGCGAGAATTTGTGAAGAGATCTGCCCCCCAAGAACTACTAAAGGAAGTTCTGCAGGCTGAAAGGAAAAGACATGAGTGATACACCTGGAGAAGAGTACAGAAAGGATTACCAGTGAGGGTATCATCTCAAAAGGTAAAAAGGAAGACAAAAATAAGGTATGACATAAAAACTAAAGGATAGAATGGTAAAAGTAATGCCTTTACAGTAATGATTTTGAATGTTAATGGATTAAAATTCCCAATCAAAAGTCACAGTTTTGCATATTGGAAACAAAATATGATCCATCTATATGCTGTCTATAAGAGATTCACCTTACACTCAAGGACACAAACAGGTTGAAAGTTAAGTGTTGGAAAAAGATATTCCAGGTAAATAGTAACAAAAAAAAAAAGAGTTACTATGTCTATACTAATTTTGGAAAAAATAGACTTTAAATGTAAAACTGTCATGAAAGACAAAGAAGGACACTATATATTAATAAAAGGGGCAATCCACCAAGAAGAAATAACAATCATAAATATCTATGCACACAACCAAGTTATCCCAAAAAACATGAGGCAAACATTGCCAAAATTGAAGCGATAAATAAACGTCTCTGCAATAATAGGTCAAATCTTCAATACACCACTCTCATCAATAGATAGAAAATCTAGACAGAGGATCAATAGTGAACCAGAAAAGTTGAATAATGTGATAAATCAACTAGAACTAACAGACATATAAGGATCATTTCACCCCCAAACAACCTAATATGTATTCTTCTCAAGTGTGTATAGATCATTATCTAGGAAAGACCACGTTAGGTCAAAAAAACAAGACTAAATAAAGTTTAAGAGATTAAAATTTTACAAAGCACTTTCTCTGATCACAATGGAATGAAGCTATAAATCTATAACCAACAGAGTACTGGAAAATTCACAGATATACACAAGCTAAACAGAATACTCAAACAATCAGTGGGTTAAGGTAGAAATTGAAGAGAAATCAGTAAATACATCAAGATACATGAAAAGGAGTACACAACATATGAAAACTTATGAAAGCAGTGCTCAGAGGGAAATTTATGGTCCTAAATGCCTATATTTAAAAAGAAGAAAGAGCTAAATTCAAAGCCATGACAAGAAACTAGAACTAGAAATAGGACAGCAAAAGAATCCCAAAGCAAGGAGAAGGAAAGAGATAAATATTAGAGCAGATATAATTTAAATTTTAAATAAAACAGTAGAGAGAATTAACAAAACCAAAAGTTAGTTCTTTGAAAAGATCAATAAAGTTGGCAAACCATTAGCTACACTGACCAGTTTAAAAAAAAACAAAAAAGAATGAAGATGTAAGTAAATAAAATCAAAAATGAGAGGGGACATTATTACTGAAGACACAAAAGTAAAAATCACAATAGAATACTATTAACAACTATACATCAACAAAGTAGACAACTTAAACGAAATGGACAAATTCCTAGGCATACAAGCAATCTACACTGACTCTAGAAGAAATAGCAGATCTCAACAGACCAATTACAATTAAACAGATTGAATCAGTTACCAAAATCCTCCCAAAAAGGAAAAGGCCAGGAACAGATGGCTTCACAGGCAAATTCTACCAATTATTCCAACCTGGCTCCAACACTTCCAAAAAACTGAACAGTAGAGAACACTACCTAACTCAGCCTATGAGGCCAACAGCAACCTAACACCAAAGCCAGATAAAGATTGTACAAGAAAAGAAAAGTATAGATCAATTTCTCTTATGAATATAGTTACAAAAATCCCCCACAAAATGTTTGCCTTGAATCCAACAGCACATTAAAAGAATTATACACTATGTCAGGTGGGTTTTATTCCAAGTATGCAAGGATGATTCAACACAAGAAAATCAATTAATGTAATACCCTATATTAGCAATAGGGAGGGGAAATCTGTATGATCATCTTGATTGACCCAAAAAAATCATTTGACAAAACGCAGCATCCTTTCTTTATAAAAACCCTTCAAAATAGGAATAGAAGGAAACTTCCTCAAAATGATAAAGAGCTTACATAAAAAACCCAAGGCCAACATCATACTTAATGGTGAAAGATTAAAAGCTTTCCCTCTAAGATCAAGACAAAGATGCACTTTCACTACTGTTATTCAACATTGTACTGAAAGTTGTAGCTAGAGCAGCTGGTCAAGAAAAATAAATAAAAGGCCTGAAAATTGGAAAAGAAGAAGTAAAATTTTCACTCTTTGCATATGACATGATCCTGCATAAAGACCCCCAAAAAATCTACAACAAAGCTACTACAGCTAATAAGTGAGGTCATCAAAGTGGCAGGATACAAGAGCAACACTGAAAAATCAGTAGGATATCTACACATTAGTAATTAGCAATCTTAGGAGAAAAATCAATTTAAAAATCCATTTATAATAGCAACTAAAAGAATCAAATAGTTTGGAATAAATTTCACCAAGGTTATAAAGGACTTATACCCAGAAAGCACAAAACATTGCTAAAAGAAATCAACATGGTCCAAATAAATGGAAGGTCATTCCACGTTCATAGACTGGAAGACTAAATATCATATATATGTTCAATTCTACCCTAATTTATTTATAAATTCATTGCAATCCCAATAAAAATTCCAAACATTTGCAGGAATGGAAAAGCCAATTATCAAATTTATTTAGAAGGGTAAGGACCCCTTGTAAAAGAAGAACAAAATTTGAGGCCTCACAGTTCTTGACTTTAAAGTATATTAGAAAGCTACAGTGGTCAAAATAGTATCACACTGGCACAAGGTTAGATATTTTGAACAATGGCATTGAATTGAGAGTTCAAAAAAGACTCACATTTATGGGCAATTGAGTTTTGTCATAGCTGCCAAATCCACTCAACTGGGATAGAAGAGTTTCTTCAAAAAATGATGCTGGGAGAATTGGATATCCATAGGCAAAAGAATGAAAGAGGAACCCTATCTTACATCACATTAAAAAATTAACTAAAAAAATTAACTCAATATGGATCACAGAACAAATCCCAAAACCAGGACCATAAAACTCCTAGAATTAAATGTAGGGAAGCATCTTCAAGATATTGTGATAAGTAATGGTTTCTTAGACTTTATGCTCAAAGCACAAGCAATGAAAGAAAATGTTGATAAATAGGACCTCTTCAAAATTAAAAACTTTTATGCATCAAAGGACTTTGCCAAAATAATTAAAAGACAACCTACTTATTAGGAGGTAATATTTGGAATCCAGATATCCAACAAAGACTTAATGTCAAAATATGTAAAGAAATCCTACAACTCAATAATAAAAGACGATCTGATTTTTTAAATGGTCAAAATACTTGAATAGACATTTCTCCAAAGAGAAAATATAAATGACTAAAAGGCCCATGGAAAGATGCTCAACATCACTAGGGTAATGCAACTCAAAAGAACAATGAAATATTATTTCACAACCACTATAATGGCTACTATTTAAAAAAGTAGAAAACTATGTATTGAAGCAGATGTGGACAAATAGAAAGACTCATTCATTGCTGGTGGGAATTTAAAATGGTGCAGCTGCTGTGGAAGACAGTTTGGCAATTCTGCAAGAAGCTAAGTATAGAATTATGGATGACCCAGTAATCTGTTACTTGAGATAGACCCAGAAGAACTGAAAGTGGGAACTGGAACAGATATTTGCACACTGATATTGATAGTGGCATTATTCACAATTACCAAAAGATTCCATCAATTGGTGAATGAAGAAAAAAAATGTGGTATATAAATTTAAGGGAATATAATTCAGTGGTAAAAAGGAATGACGCCCTGATGCATGCAACGTGGATGAACCTCGAGCTCATTATGTTGAGTGAAATAAGCCAGGCACAAAAGGACAAATATTATATGATTTTCAATATTAGGAATTAATTGCATTAAGCAAACTCATTGTGTTAGAATCTAGAATATAGGCAAAGAGCTAGATTGAAATTAGGGATTGGGGAGTTAATAAGTGTACATAACTTGTTCAGATTTTCTTTTTACAATAACGGTGAAAGTTTGGAAATAGATGGTGGTGATGGTAGAATCTTATTGTGAGTATAATCCACAGCACCGAACTGTATAAAAGAAATTTTAAGATATATATGTTACTGGAATAAAAATCAAAAGATAAATCATAAGATTACAACTGTATTATAGGTGATAGACTGTAGTTAATAACTATAATTTATAGTACAAGTATTTAGTCTTTTTCATGAATTGTAAAAATGTACTATTGTATATAGGGTGATAATTAGGGGAAAAACACTAAATGCAAATGATGGATGATAGAACTATCTATTTTAATAATAATAATTTTAATAATCTTTCATCAAGTGTTATTACTGTTAAAATATAATATTAAAAAGTGCTATCATTAACAGTAACAAATGTTCTATACCAATGTGTGCGTTGGTGGGGGGGTGGTGTATTGGAATCCTGCATCTTATGCATGATTGTATTGCAAACTCACAACTTCTCTACACAAGAAAAAAAAAGGTACTTCAGGAGTTTGGGTAGCCTGGGGCATGGGTGAAGAAAGATTATAAAGGAAGAAAGACAGTGTGTTCTGATAACAGTGTAGAGATTGAGAACAAAGAGAAAGGCAGCTAAACAGAGCCCACACTCATGATGGTTATGGCTAAAAGATGCCAGGGAAATTAAACCTAATATTGATTTTCTTAATTGTAGTAATGATTTTAGTACATTAAAATGCTCCATTCACACAAAGCTTACTTTAGACCTCCTCTGAAAAGTGAAGGAAAGTAGTTATTTTTACATATACTCAAGGAAAGTTTTATTTTAGGAAGCAGTCGGTATGGAGAAGTTGTAATAAAATAGCTATGGTTATTTGAAATAAACATGTTACATGTGATAACCAAGATTTGTCAGCACTCACAGAGACAGCAACAACAATTTAATATTCACATGGTTCATACTGTATGAGGGATTACTTTGAATGAACATAAAAAGGAAAAAGATCACAAAGTTGGAAAAAGATTGCACCTTGGGGTTGCATTTATAGAAAGCAAAATAAGAAACATATCACATTTTTGATGTGTACTTATTACAATGGATATCTTGATTGAAAGATTGCAAAGAACCAATTATGTACCTTAGAGTTTGACATATTTGAGATACAGACAACAGAGGAGGAAAATTATATATATATATATGTGTGTGTGTGTGTGTGTGTGTGTGTATGTGTATATATATATGTATATATAATGAAATTTTAAGGTAATAAAAGAACATCGAAGACTTAAGCTACTCTCCATTGTTACATGCATAAAATCCTTTCAAACTCTAGGAAGTAAAAGGAGGAGGTGGCAAAAATCAGGTGCCTTCAAAGAAATAATGTCTCCTCTGAGATTTAATCTATAAATCCATACACAATGAACCTCAGAAGATACAAGCAAATCCTCTAAAGGAAATAGGATTGCCCCAAGACAGTGATATTTGAATTAGCCTGATTTAATGTATTAACTACCTAAAGAAAGAATTTACCAATATAAATGAAATTAGAAGTTGGTAAAGAAAAGTGAGACTCGGAATAAGAGTGACTGTTCTCTTTCAAGCAAAGGATTTAATATTCCCATATGTGTGTGTATGTGTGTGTCTGTATGAAATTTGGTAATCTGTTTTCTCATGTAGCTTGCTGAAAACAAAGCAAACAACAAAAACAGCTTGCTGTTTCAGGTGCTGTGGGCAGAACTATTTCTCATCCTAGCATCAGCTGTTGTGAAGTTCATGTAGTCTTCCTGATGAAAGGTACATTTGTTCCAGTGAGCAACTTTGTAATTTCTGAGTGTGCAAGATTAAAAGTGAATTTGAAGTTGATGCTACCTGGTGGACAATCAGCTTTCCATGCATGGTAAAATTTGCCAAAGGCCTTCAGTCAAAGACCAATAACAGTAGGTCTGTGTTAAACATGATAGGTTTATTATTCATTAAATTTGGCAACCCACACCATAGGGAACCAAGGAGCATCTAAGCAAGATAGTATTACAAAAAAAAGAAAAGAAAAGAAAAGAAAAAAGATAGTATTAGAAAGAAACTATTAAGGATTTGGGATTTTGGTTGGGTAATTTTCAGGAGAGTCTAAGGATGCCGGGTTTCACTCTAGATTGGGTGTTGTTAGAAAGTGATGAAAATTCTATCATTGAGTAGTCAATAATTCTTATGTATTGGGAGGGCATGTTAGAACAAGGAAAAAGTGTTAATGGTAAAGAAACAGCAGTTACTTATTTAGTGAAAGAGGGAGATGTTTGGTATTTCGTGGGATGCGCAGTTCTCTTGTCTAAAGTGAATGCTCTGAAATTGTTTATCTTCATCTGGAGAACAATATAACTTAGCTGTGTCATTTCAGTTTGTAATAGCATCAGGGACTAGATATTAATAGCACATCAGTTTTCAAAAGTCAGGGATGCTTTTTTTAAAATTCCAAGGCTATTATCTATCTATTGTATTTAAAATTTCTCTATTAACTAGCTCATTACTTTTTTTAAGAATAGGATTTATCTTTTATTTCAATTTTACTAAAATTGTAAGAGAGAAAAGCCAAGATAATTAGACTACAGAGACCAAGATAATGGGGTTTAATGAAGCAACTCATCAAAATATCACATTTTATAAGATAATTTTCTTCTGAGTTTATCCTTTTGTCCAATATATCCCCAGTTCACCAATCAGAAAATAACAATTTGTCCAAACACACTTCAATAATAAATTACAAACATTATCTTGCATTAGAATTCAGGAAATATAAGCATTTTAAGTCTTGAATCATGGCAGCTCGAGGATTAAGGCAGTCAGCCTACCCAACTGCAACTCTTTGACTATTTTAACAAAGACTGGTGAACTGAATGACATGTCAGAAGCGAAAATACATCTATTATCATGCCTCACTCATATGGACTAATTATAATATAAAAATTCAATGAACTGAAGTCGAGAGCATGGATTATCAGGTTGGAGCCTATTGTAAAGGGTCCTAGAATGTGAGCTCTTATAGCAGTCACATATATTCAAGAGTTGTAACTGTTATTTCTAAATTCTGAGATACTGAGCTGTTTGTATATAACCTGGTCTTTCCCAGAAACTTCGGGTATTTATGTGACACCTGAGACTCAGAATTAGACCTATGAAACTATGAAAGTCAGTAGTACCCCATACAGGAACTGTTTAAAGTTGAAAAAGTGATCAGACTTCAACTAGAGATATGAATGAAGCTTATCTAGATAGGACTAGGGTAGAATAAAATACAGGGTAAAGGATGATATTGTCTGTATATTAAAACTTCAACATCTGTGTGGCATTAAAGGGAAAGATGTTTAGTGAATGCAAAATATATATTTTGGGCAGTGTATTACCTAATTTAACTTGTACAGTCAGTTTATTTGTATACCATAATTACATGGAATCTTGAATATGGCGTGAGATCTTGTTGGTTTGTATAGGTTATTGTGATGCCTCCGATATATTCCAGAGTAATTTGGGCAGACACTAAAAAGTATTTGCAAAGTTCCCTTGGGGAACGTGGGAGAAATGCATAAATATTAAACTTCCCCATTTGGAGAATTTCTGATTGTCTCACAAGCACTGAGGACAGCCAATTCAATAGGCTGAGCCCTTGCTTTTTGGGTTCACCCCTATGAAGCTTATTCCTGCAAAAGAGAGACTAGGCCTACTTAAAATTATGCCTATGAATCTCCCCTGGAGAACGTTTTTTTTTGTTCAGATATGGCCTCTCTCTCTAAGCCAACTGGGCAGGTGAATTCACAGTCCTCCCCATAACATGGGACATGACACCCAGGGATGTAAATCTCTCTGGCAACATGGGACAGAGCTCCTGGCATTTGTCGTGACCCAGCATCATGGGATTGAGAAAGCCTTCTTGACCAAAAGGGGGAAGAGAGAAACGAGACAAAATAAATTTTCAGTGGCTGAGATTTCAGAGTCAAGAGGTTATCCTGGAGGATATTCTTGTGCATTGTATAGATATCCCTTTTTACTTTATGGTGTATTAGAGTGACTAGAGGAAAGTACCTAAAACTGCTGTTTTCCAGTAGCCTTGATTCTTGGCAATTGTATAATGATATAACTTTTAAAGTGTTACTGGTGATTGTGAAAACCTTATGTCTGTTGCTCCTTTCATCCAGGGTATGGACAGATGAGTACAAAAACAAAAAAGACAGGGCGACCAATGGTGGCATAGTTTACAGAGTTCTTGCCTGCCATGTCGGAGACCCGGGTTCAATTCCCAGTACCTGCCCATGCTAAAATAAATAAATAAAAAGTAAAATAAATGAAATAAAAAACCAAAAAGGATACTAAATAAATAAATAAATAGGGTTTATGGAGTGAAATAAATTGAGTAGATTGACATGTTAGTGGTCAATGAGAAGGAGGAGTAACAGGTATTGGATGTACGAGTTTTTCAGTTTTTTTTTCTTTCTTTTTCTAGAGTAATGCAAATGTTCTAAAAATGGTGATAAATACACAACTATGTGATGATATTGTGAGCCATTGATTGTACACCATGTGTGGACTGTATGTGTATGAATATTTGTCAATAAAAATTTTTTTTAAAAAAAAGAGAAGTTAGAGAAAGTAAAATTACACAATCTTGAAGGATTTTAATGAGATTTAAAACTTTTTCTTCCATAACAAATCTATGCAATTCACTGTGGAGAAGACTTAAAAATAAGATATTTGAGTTTTTGTTATACTGCCGAAATCCCTAAGAATCCACTAATCTATACATTCCTCCAATACAGAAATGTAACCAGAATTTTTCTCAGTAAACTCTTCAGTCAACTGAAAAAAAAAAGTAAAAGAAAAAGACTGGTGAAATAACCTAAACTACATCAGAAGGCTTTCTACGTTTATCCTAGCTTTGTGTTTCTGAAGCCAGACTCTATAAGAATACTCCACTCCTACCACTTCCTGTATTTAGTTAGTCTGTTTTGGATACCTACAATCATTTTTACCCCTTCATTCTTTTTAGGTAATTATAAGATACAGCCAAAGTTAGAAATCACTATCCTAGATTATATATAAATTCAATAGTTTATTAGTATTTATCTAGGGTCTCTTGATGCTGGATATGTAGAAGAAACCAAATAATAACATTATGGGTGAAGCCTAGGTTATTAATCAAATCTCATAAGTTATTTGTAAAAATATACTAAGAACTTAAGGAAAGAAAATGGGAAGGAATGATTCAAGCCAAATGTGTAACGAAGAAATTGAGGAGCCCATTTCTTGTCATAATGTGCTTTCTTTTCCTCTTCATGTAATATGTATGTTAATGGTTCTTTGTCAGTAAAAGACTGGAATTGGGAAAATGAATGACCCTATGAAGCAAGATCTAATGACAGTGATATTTTTAATTAATATATTGTTGGACCCCATGATCTTGTTGTTCTTCCATAATATTTTTATGTTATTGTTGCTAAAATGTTCTAGATCATGGATATAAAAAAATCAGTTCTTGGACACAGGAAAGCTATAATTATGATCTCTCACAGCAAAATATATTCTTTTTATCCTATAGAAGTATGTGACATCTAACAACATCAAAAATCCACTTTAAAAGCTTTTTATTTTCTCAATTCTTAGATGGAGACAAGAACCAAAGTATCCAGTATTTAATTTATTAAATTCTCTCATCCATTAAGGTCCAATTGCAAATTCCATCATTTCTTTCTATGGAACAATAATAGTCTATTCAATAGATAAAATCAATGCATGATATCCATAACTGTTGTATGGTAGATGCCTTGGGTTCTTTTTAGTTTTTACCTTTTCTTTTTTTTCCTTCTTAAGTGCTTTTGGATATTTGACTATTTATTAACATCTCTTTCAGGGCTATGGGTAGCTTAAGGAAGCTGAAACATAAATATGATATCTTTAGTGTTTCTTAATAAATTTATTTTTTTGCTAATTGAATCGAAAGCTTGAAGGTTTCACCAATGATGCTTAAAGTTGTTTTCTCTTCCTTTTTCTTGCCCAGAGGTTGGTTATATTTAGGATCAAATAATAAGTAGATACATTGGTATTGATGGAATCAGAGTATCTACGATTCGAGAAGCAAATCACCCTAAACATCATCCATTCTACCCTTTTCGTTTGATAAATGGAAAAGCTGCTCAAAAGGACATGTGCAAATGAAAAGGGTATCTATTCTAACTTTAAAACAAAGTTTTAATCATGCTGAGAGAACTAGAGTAAAGGGTAAATCAGGACAGATGTAGCCTTGTTCTTTGGTTTGAGAGTATTTGGGGAAGAAATGTGTTAAAGTTCTGTCCTATTTCAGAAACAAATGTAAACCACTTTAAGGAGTTTAGTTCATGCCCCAATTAACCAAACTATTCAGCTATGGGAGAGCAGTTGAGGATTAAAATTGCTTTGGGCCGTGATGAATAATGAGTGAGTGAATGGACTAATTAATAACGCCATGACAGTGTAAGTCACTTCACTGGAGCTTAAATTTTGGATGCCGAAAACTGCACACAAGTGATTAATATTCACTATATAAGGTCAATAAAATTTATTTTTAAAATTAGGGAATCCAATTTTACACTTTATAAGCAGAGAAGGAAGGTGAGACTAGAAAAGTTTATAATGGGGAAACAATTGCAATGCATTTTATATAGTACGATGATAAAAAAGGTGACTCTCATTATGGACTCTTAGATGTATAATTTTGTACTTTACACATAAAATAAAAATTTAAGCAACATGAAATTATGAGTTCTACACAATTGTTAAGAACAACTTATCAAGCTTAAGACAGTCACTTTTTTTGCATTTAGAATTTCACATGATTTCGATGAATGTTTAAGATTTATTCCTTGAATAGAAACATAGTTCTTGAGATTTTGCAAAACTTCTCTGTTTATTAAGCACTTAAACTATTATTTTCCTTCTCATTTTTTCTTATGTCTCCTCAATTTCCTGTTCTCCATCTCCATCATGATCAACCTTATGCATTAGTATTTAATCCTTCCCTCCAACGATAGTACTGAATGAGGGATAAGGAATCTCTTAAAATGCCTCCAACAGCCTTAGATTATCCTTCCCTCTCTTTCTCTTTCTCTCCCTATCTCTATCACTCTGTCTTTCTCTGCGTTTCTCTTCATCTGTTTCTCTTCTTCCTTCTCATATTATTTCATTAGCCAATAACCACATGGAATACTGTAGAGGTGAAGCATCCAGATTAAAATCACACATTTTATTCAATCAATGAATGTTTTGGCATGAAAATTCGTATCCTCTATGGCCAACATTTCAGTTTTGCATTTGTTAGACAAACCACACAGCTGCTGTTCCTCTCCTCTTCATTACACAGCAAAAATTATGTCTCTGTTAAGAGGCTAACACAGGGGCCTGCATCACCAATGGTATCCTAATTGACTGTGATCATCTTTATAATTAATTAAAGTTCCAATGGAATATATATCTATTTTATGAATTTAAAAAAAAACTGAATTACTGACATTATACTTCTTAATAATTCCCCTTTAATGATTTGCCTGAGTCCTTGAGGCGAATTACACTTATTCTTTGAATGTTGCAAATATGCAAAAAGGGCCCCCTATATGACAGTCACTCCTAGTTTCCCAAATTCTTTGTTCTCTTTCTTAAAAATACCTCCATTTTTTTTTTTTTTTTTACTTTTTTCTTTCCCTAAAGTAGAGAAGGGCTCCATTTCCTTTCCAAAGTCAACCATTCCAGTAGTAACCTTCATCCCACCTCTTTCTGTTTTACACAGAAATTTAATATGTCAATTATTCCTTCACATTTTTTTCCCAATCTTTCCCTTAAATGTATTTGTTTTCTTTTGACCTGAAAGCTTTCCAGATGGATCCAGGCCCCATCAATTACCTATAATCACTACACTTAGGGAGTCAGATATCAAATTCTTGGGGAGTTTAGATATCAAATTCTAAAATTGCAAGTATTATTCACAATTTTAGAAGCTTGGACTTCTCACTAGTCTGGGTAATGTTTACATTTACCAGGGTTTGGTTTATTTTGATGGACTGTGGTGGATGTGGAGAGAGAACTGAAAATGGATTGGTCAATATAATTCTTTTAATCTTGCCTGGAGACGTCCTTAACATTGTTCTCTTAACATTGGAAAGCAACGTCAGTAAAAATTCCTTAAGGTTCTATAAGTCTGACTGATCTGTTTCTCTGAATTAATTCCAAAGGACTTTCTTTCATAAAAGGATGATCCTTTTTCTGACCACACCTTTATATGCCTAATAATAAGATGCTCATTATCTTTTCATTCTTCCTCTGAACAGGAAAAAATGTTTATATGTTTCCCCCTTGCTATTTATCTGTACCTCAGCCTCCTAGTCCAGATTCTTACCATCTTTTATCTGGAAAGATAGAAATAATGAAGGAAGAGAGGAAAGGAATTTTTATCTGTCTTCCAAACTTAACATTCTTTGGCAAAGTCTCTGGAAAGGAAGTCATTTTTACTCATTTACATTTAAAAATTCAAACTGAAGTAAAGAAATGACATTAACATATTTCTGTAATATGGCTATTCATATTTTATTACCATGAAAATTGCTTTAATGTCATGAGTTTTCTAAGACCTCTCTTCCTAATGCATCTTCTTAAAACATTCAGAGTAGCATTGACTAAATTGAACTCCAATTTCAAGGAATGATTCTGATTCAGAGTTAATGTTTATAAGTAGTGCCACTTAGCTCTAGTAAGTTAAACTTCCTGACCTTTAGTTTCTTCCTCTCTAAAAGAGGAATAACAATAGTATACATATAAAATTATAGCTATGTATTAAATAGTTGCTAAAAAATAGGTTTTCTAGCCTCTTTCCAATAGTAATTGATAAATAAATGTTCTCTGGCACCTGGCTCAAGTTCTAGCACCTGTATTATGCTAAGGGAATATCCTTAAATATTTTCTTGTCCATTTTAATGGTAATTATAATGGTAATGGTAATTTTAATTGGTAATTAGATACCAATTAAATAAGAATTGGCTCCTCTTTTATATAATTAATTATATAGATTCCTTATCTTTGAAAGAATTAGGATATCCACATAGAATACTAGCTGTCTAGAAATTTCAGTTTGATTCCATTCTTTATACGTGAGTCATTGGTTTAAGGCACAGGCTTTAAAATTTTGAGTTTGAATCCTGGGTCTGAATTTGCACTAATTAACTAAAATCTCTGGCCCCCTCTTTTCTCATTTCTAAGGGCGTATTCTTGTAGAGCCACTGGAAGGTTTAAATGAGATAATGCATTTGTTAGAACCATTGGGAGAGAGTGCCTTTCAAATATTAAGCACCATTGAAACATTAGCTATAATTATACACCTGCTGTGTTATCAGACATACTCTCAATTGAAGTGTCAATGTTTAACTGGTTTGTGAACCCCTCTATAAATGTTATATTAAAATGTCATCAGATGGAATCATTCCACAATCCTATAAATGGGCTTTGTTACTTAAATTTCACAGATAATCACAAGCTCCTAACTTGACACCTCACCTTCAATCTCTTCCTCCTGATCCCAAGTTGTCACCTTGTTTATCTTGCTTAAGCATAACATTAAGCAACTAACCCATTAAAATGTCCACCTAATAAAATCCAAATACTTCAGCATAGTTTTCAGAAGTTTTACTATAATGTACAGCACCCTCCTTCTTCCCTCTCCTTCCACCACCTGGTTTCTCAGTTATTCTCTTCCATTTACCCAATATTGAAAATAATATTTGAAAATCTTTGTCATTGTCTAACATGCCTAGTGTTCTTTCCTTCCGGAAACCACTATCCCTACAAAGTGCCTAACCTTTTTCAAGTTTAAAATGATGCTTCCTCTAAATATAAAGCCAGATTCCAATTGACTGGACCTTTCACCGAGGCACAGATTTAAAAAAAAAAAAAAAACTCTAATACAAAGAGATTTTCAGAAATTCTTTAAAAAATAAAGTAAAATAAGTATGCTTTGCCACTCTAACTCAAGACGGAAACCAGTTTAGTTTTTTGTTTGTTTGGTTTTTTGTTTGTTTTTACCCCTTCTTAAACTCTTGGCAACAGTGATTAGGTCTTGTCTAAGAATCATCTTGTCTAGGATGATTATAATTAAAGTGAACATTACTGGAACAGACATTAACACGGTGAGTGGCCAATATTCAAATTATTGTGCACTGCAGGATGCTTAGAAACCACTGGTAAACATCAAAGAGTTTTATATCAGGCTGAATTGAATTTTTTTCACTTAATATTTTTAACACATGAGAAGTGAAATCCAATTATTTTTCAACCATTTTCATAAATTATTAATGTCGGTTATTTCCTAACAATGCAATTACAAACTAAAGAAAACAGTACGCTTATATTAAAAGATAATCTGGGCATGAAAATAATCTTTTTTTTAAGTGCACAAAAAACATTAAAGGGAGAAATTATGCAGCAATAACAGGTGAAACCTATCAAGGATTGAGAGAGGCAAATAATTTGGAGAAGGGGAGGAAGTACAACTAGATTCATAAGTGCTGACTCTTTAGACAATGATTTATTATTTGTACGTGACCTTATAACTTCTCAGCCCTCATTCAAACCCAATTCACTCTTACTTCCCAAGCACAGCAAGCACAGCAGGCTAAGTAAATGAAAATTAGAAGTCGAGTAGACTGAAAGAAGACTATACAATGAAAATATGAAGAATTAGCAGCTGACAACCTGAGAACAAGACATGGAAAAGGAAAATAATGATGAGAGTAAAAATGCATAAAGAATATTTTATTGGCTTTTAAAGTCCAGAGGAGATTAGACCTTTACAGCTGAAAATTTTATGTAATCATCACTGTTTCATAGACCAGAAAAATGATTGCTATTCACAAGTTGCCACAGATTCATCAACAGTTTCATTATATTCAATTTTTTTTAAGATGACAGAAAAAGGTACAATGTGTTTTGGTAAAAAAAAAAAAAGTGTTGATTATAATAAATCTAATAAATAAACAAGCTACTTAAATTGCTTAGAAAATTCAGCAATATTGTTCACTTCATGATGAATATATTAAAGGTATTTGATTATTTCATATTGGGGCAATATTTTAGTTTGCTAGCTGCCAGAATGCAATATACCAGGAATTTATATTGAAACAGAATGACTTTTAGAAAGGGAAATTGAATAAGTTGCTAGTTTACAGTCCTAAGGCTGAGAAAATGTCCCAATTAAAGCAAGTCTATAGAAATGTCCTAACTAAGGCATCCAGGGAAAGATACCTTGGTCCAAGAAGGCTGATGATGTTCAACGTTTCTCTCTCAGCTGGAAGGGCACATGGCGAACATCGCTGCATTTGCTGGCTTTCTCATGGCTCTACCAAAAAAGGGACTCTTTCCAAAATGTTTCCTCTTTTAAAAGATTCCAGTAAACAACTCCACCTTCAGTGGGTGGAGACACACCTCCATGGAAATCATCTCATCAAAAGTTACCACCCACAATTGGGTGGGTCACAACTTCATGGAAACAATCAAAATTCTCCCACTCAGAAATATTAAATGAGGATTAAAGGGCATGACTTTTCTGTGTCCACCACAGATTCAGACCGGCACAGGCAATATTTTACCCAAGGGATTAACTTCCTTTAAAAAGATATAATGTGCAAAGGACATAAATTAGTAATCAGTTGTCTCTTTTTAAATTATTTTTTAACACATTCAAATACATGCATTTTTTTCCAGTTGTATAGGTAGTAAGAAGAGTGGTAACAATTAATAAATGCTTAGGAAATGGGATGTGCATTCATTTTTGTATATTTGAATTCATCTAAATTTATAAAGTTCATAGCAAATAAACTTTTACATCAATTTATTTTTTCATTTAGTTTCTTTTTCAAATTAATTCATGTGCATATTTTTTGTTTTTTACTTTTGTACTATTAAAAAAAAGTCACAGAGCCAGGAAACCATTCAAAAAATTGTATATCCGAGAGAAATATTTTAAAACAAACTAACAACAATCTATATCAAAGTTACAACTTTATAGCCACCCCAGAAACCCTCCATATGCCTCCATCCTGAACAGAGTCCCCTCTTTTCCTTAACTAACTGCTGCTACACTGGTTTTTCTCTGTTGTTTTATTGGCCAAGTATGCTTCCAAGCGAACATAGAATCAATCAAGAAGCTATAGACTAGTCTTGTCCACTTTTTAATTTTTGATACATTTTCTAACCTTCTTCTTTTTTTTTTTTTTTTTTTTTTGGCATCGATAGGCTCCTAGAGTTGAGCCCAGGGCTCTGGCATGGCAGACGAGAATTCTGCCCCTAAGCCACCATTGTACCACCCTCTAACCTTCTTATAATCTATGACTTTCTCCCGCCAAGTCTTAAGGCATTTTTTTTTTAATTTACCCCCTTCTGTGTCTTTTTAATTTAGCCTTAAGTTCTAGATTGATATTACTATTTTCTGTCTTCCAATTTTTTCTAAATTTCTGAGTTTTTCTAATTCTGATTTATATTATTCATTACTTTGTGCAATTTTCTTATGTGTTTTAGATCAATTTGAAACTAGATTTACTAGTTATGTCTTTCTTGCAGGTTTCATTGTCTATAATGCTATCATTATACTCCTTATTCTCTTTTTTTCTTAAAATCGTGTGGTAAGGACTTTGGCATTGATATTTTTCAATTTCTTCATTTAAATGTGAAATTAGCTTTCCTGAGCATTTAGAAGGAAGCTGGGTTCAAATACTTTTGCTAAATATACAACCTCTATCTTTTCCTATTTTTGAATCGTTCAAAAATATTTTATAAGCAACTATTCTATGAGATTTTCCGACTCTACTTCTCAGTCTAATCGTCATCATAAACTTTATTTAAATTGACTCCATTGTCCATATCCTCCTTAATTTTTATTCCACTTCCAGAAGTTTCTTCTCAATAAGGGGACTTTTTCTAGAAGGGGGAGACTTGCAACTCGGTTTTTAAAGTTGCTTGTGATGGTCAGTTTTATGGGTAAACTTGGCGATAGTACAGTCCTTAGTTACTCAATAAAACATTAAGGTAAGTGTGGCTGTGAAGATACTGTGAAGGTATGAATGAAGTTTATAACCAGTTGCCTTTAATATGGGAAATCATCCTAGTTAATCTCATGGGCCTTATTCAGTAAGTTGAACGGCTTTACATGCAAAGCTCTGCTTAGTTTTCTCTAAGTTCTTTTGGCTTTTTCTCTTTTTCCTTTATCCTCTCATAAAGGACTCTAGTAAAAGCAGTTTATTTCCATTCTTATAAAAAGTCCAAGAAAGTATTTTTGTAGCAAAACACAAGATTTTTCTAAATTGTTTATGGCAGAGAACTTTTAAGGCAGAGAACAAGGAGAGCTAAACAAGTTTGAAAGAATAAAATTGGAAAAATCACTGACCCCAATTTGAGACTTTCTATACAGCTAAAGTGATCAAGGCAGAGTTAGAGTTACATAGAGATAATCATGTAGATCAATGGAACAGAACAGAGAACTGAAAAATAGACCCACACATATAGAATAAACTAACTTTGACAAAGTTGCAAGATGGAGGAATTATGTTCAAGTAATGATACAGCAGCAATTGGAAATCTGTGGCAAAAAAAGAAAAAAAAGGAACCTCGATCTAAACCTCACACAATACACAAAAATTAACTCAAAATGGATCAGAGATTTAAATGTAAAGCAAAAGCAAAATACTATAAAAGAAAGGAGAAACTCTTTAGGTCAGTGAAAATTTCTCAGACATGACACCAAAAGCACAATATATAAAATAAAAAATTGCTATATTGGATTTCATGAAATTTTTGCACCAAGGAAAACTCTAAGAGCACCAAAAGACAAGTGGCACACAGAGAGAAAATACTTGCAAACCACAAATACTTGAATCTAGAGTTAATCACTCTCAAATCTCAACGTAAAAGAAACAATACAATTAGAATATGGGTAAAGGCATGAATAGACATTTCACCAAACAGAACGTACAGAAAACAAATAAACACAAGAAAAGGCATCCAACATCATTAACCATTAGGGAAATGCAAATTCAAACTACAATGAGATATCACCATATACTTATTAGAACAGATCAGCTTTAAAGACAAAAATGTCACACTACCACATGTTAGTGAGCATGAAGAAAAACTGAGTCTCTTATACATTGCTGATAGAACAGTAAAATGATACATCCAAACAGGAAAATAGTTGGCAGTTTCTTAAAAGAAAAACACATACTAAGAATACAAGTCAACAATCATACTCCTGGGCATTTATACCAGAGAACTGGAATATCAATGTTTTAACATTTAGATTAATTTGTATGATACTGAATGTAGACACCAATATTCTAGTGTGAGAACATACTGATCACAACAAGCAATAACCACCTTGGTTCCCCTTGTCTCAGTTCTTCTGCCTTCTGAAGTGATGCAAAGAGAGCAAGACAGATGTCATGCTACAGATGCCTGCACTCTGGTTAAGAAACGAGGAAATATGAATCCAAGAATTTATAAAGGGGTCATTATCACCTCTGCTCTACTGAGACAAGGAAAGAAACTTTTGTTCTTTAATGAAAACAAATTCTCCTTGGGATCTGAAGCACAAGAACCCTGGGTCCTTTTCCTTTTTTGCATAGGTTTCCAGTGTAAAGATAAGAGTCTCAGAGTTTACAACCTTGGAATGTATCTAAGGCTCTAGTTTCATCTTTTTCTGAAATGTAAACACATACCTCTGGAGAGTTAAATCTCTTATCTGTTTAATAACTGTTAAGTCTTTTCCTTTGACCCTGACCCCACTAAAATTTGTTCAGAAAGCCCTAGCAAACAAAAACAAAAACAAAACATTCTTTTCTACAGCACCACACTTCTGTACACACAAAGATATGTATACCGATGTTCATAACAGCACCATCTATAATCAGCAAACACTGGATACAGCCCAGATTGTTTCAATGGTAAATGGTTAAACAAACTTTAATACTACTCAACAATATAAAAGAACGCACTCCCATATACTTGATGACTTTAATGGATCTCAAGGGAATTATTCTGAGTGAAAAGGCCAATGTTATAATATTATATACTATATGATTCCATTTTTTAAAACATTCTTGAAATGACACAATTTTAGAGATGGAAGGCAGATTAGAAATGATCAGGAGTTGGGAACCAGAGGAAGGTGAAAGGGAAATGAATGTGATTTTAAAGTGATGGGACAGTTCTCTATCTTGAATTTGATGGTGGCTACTGGCGTCTGTATATATAATTAAAATGCATAGAACTGCACACACACACACACACACACACACACACAAATGAGTGAGTGGAGTGTAAAACTGGAGAAATATGAACGTCTATTCATTAAATCAAAATCAATTTCCTGGTTCTGATATTGTACTATACTTATTTGAGGTGTTTCTATCGAAGGAATTTGGATGATAGGAACAAAGGAGCTCTCTACTATTTTTGCAACTGCTAGTGAATCTATGTTTATTCAAAATAAAAGTTTAAAAAAATCACATGCTGGTAGATTACGTTATTTGGCAGTGCCTATCTGTGTAAAGTAACATTTTCCAAAATGAGATATACAAAATCTCATTACATGTTAGGATTAACAAATGAACATTAAAAATTGATTTTCATGATAAGGAACACAGACATTGAACACTAATTAAGTGTGGTGTTTCTTTCTGCCTAATTAATTCCATTCTTTCCATCAGTAGACCTGTATTAAAATTTTCCCTATTTATTCTTAATATGATTTGAATTTCATCCCTGAAAACTTTGTGGGCATTTTTTCTCTCTTTTCATATAAGTATATAATAGCTTCAATTTTGTCTCTCGGCTGCAAAGTCTAAAATATTTACTATCCTGGCTTTTACATTAAAAGTTTGCCAACCTACTTCACTTTGAATTTCCCATTATATTAAGTATTTCTTTGAAGGTTTGTGGTTTTGTTTTTTTCTCTTTTACCAATTGGTTTCTTCATGAAAAAAAGAATCTCCTAATTTTCCTGCCTGTGACAGTAAGCCTGGCTTTAAAGTTCTAGGAGTCAGTGGAAGGAGTTAGGCTGAAGATACTCACCAATTAACATGAAGAATTTTATATAAACACATCTATATTTGTCCTTGATTTCCATGAATTCTAAATTTATTTTGATCAATTATTATTAAGGAATAATTTTCTGGCCTTATGATTTGGAATAGAAGGTACAGAAGGGATAAGTCAATGAATCTGAAGCAGAGAGGTGGGGAATTTAGCATTTTGGCTGCTTCTTTCACAGATGATCATTCAATGATCTGTTTTCTAGCCATCACTTATCTCTATCTTTCAATGTTCTTAGTGTCACTCATTGCTGAGCCTTTCTAGAATTCTACAGAAGGAATCAGCCTCCTTGATCTTGCCTTCTGTAGACACTGAGGTTTCACATTTTTATCCTGATTGAGCCATTACCACTTATCCACAGGGTATTGACATCTTTTGTCTACTCTCACTCCTCCCCCTTTCCTTTGTTCTTGAACATTTCATTTTTATTTTATTTTTCACGTATTAGTTAAATTTCATGAGTGAGAGAGTAGCATTTTATGTAATTAATTGCCAATGTTTTATGGAATTGCTTTTCTTTAAATTCAAAATAGCTAAAAGTATAGAGAAGACGGGGTAATAGCTATTGCAACTCTCTTCTGTGAATTAAAACATTTCACCCAAATAGTTTCACAGAAGAATCAAATGATTTGCATTTTTGCAACTAATACTAAGCCAATGAACCTAAATATCAAATGATTTATCCAGATTCATCTAATCCATCCTGGAGTAAGGATTAAATGCAACTTCTTTTCTTTTAAAAGGTCTTAATTGAAGTAATTCAGTAAATATTACCTAAATTTTCAAAAGCCTGAATGTTCCATCAAAATTCACATCCACACTTCTAGCCCCATTTTACAAGTTTGACTAATGAGATAATATATGAAAAAGTGTTAATCCTAAATAATAGTTATCTACAAATAGAATATATAGGTTTGCTGTATTTCTCTTCCCTTTATTGCTTCTGAATTCATAACATTCAGATACGAAAGGGGGCAGAAAATGGAGAATGGGAGTAGTACCTCCAGTGGAAATCAAATGCAGACTCACAAGATGTTGTCAACTTCCCTTACTTTGTTCCTAGTTTGCTCAGTGCCCATTATGTGATTTTAGTGATACTCAATGCAAATGTAAGCCTGTGTTCCAGCATACCTCCACACACACCTCGGGACAGAATCATCAGTTCCAGGCAGCAAGTTAGACCCACCTTACTGAAAAGGAACCCTAGAAAGCCTATCTTCTATGGCAGCTTTTCCAATATCCTACCTATACACTGAATATACCATTCCTGGGCTGCGGAAGACTTGTGTGCAGTTGTTAAAGCTTTGGCTCAAAGCAATTTTGAGATATAAAATTTAAAGGGCAAAGAGACAATGAGGCCAAGTTAAAAAAAAAAAATCACAGCATGGGGATTAAAAAAAAAAAAAAACTTCCTTGCCCCTGGCAAGCCTTTTTTGATAGATTGGCATTGCAAGTTTTCATGCCCCAGAGTATAAAAATGGAAATTTTAACTTCTACTAAAATGATATTAATCAATGATTTGATATTTTAAAATATTGTAATATCCCCATGGAATTGAGCCATTTTAAAAGGGATTCCTAAAAGGCCAAAAATTAATTGATGTGAAATGACTTTAAAATACTCCTATGAAAATATTTTTATTCAACATTTACATAATTAAATCTAACAATCAATTGAACATTATATTCTCACATCTGCAGTGAATCATGTGGGTCATGTAAGACAAATTGGGTGAACTTGAAATGGAAAAACAATTAGGTGTCGTGGAGAAAGACTTAAAACATGAAAATTTGGTAGCACCCACTAAAGAATAGAAATCTCTGTAAGAAAGAGAATGGTCTTTAGTCAATGGGATCCAAAGTTGATTTGGAACTGACGTAATTCAGAGTTGTGATTGATTAGTTCCCTTGATTAGAATATATTCCTAGAAAAACTAAAAGTTATGCTCTTTTGTGGAATCCTTTATATGCTGCTTTTCAAAGTGATGGCTCAAGTTAGAAGAAAAGAGACTTTGTTTTGGCTGCCTTGTTAAGGATAAATGCTATAACCTTCCCTTCCCTTTTTCCTAATCAATCCTAGGTTTAAAATAATTTATCTCCATTTTTTTCTTCTCCTTTCCTTCATTCCTTTCTTCCTTCCTCTCTACCTTGTTCTGTCTCCTATTCCACCTGTATCTGAACCTTACACAGAACATAAGTCAAGATGCAACTGAGATATGAATTTAAATCCCTGCTTTTTGATCTTAGAACAGGCATTTAATTTCTAAACATTAACAAATTTGTCTCTGAATTGGATATTATTTTACCTCGAACACTGTGAGCATTGAAGAGTCTATAATTAAAATTCTGCCAGCCAATAGTCCATACTCAGGAAATGGGTTGCAGTATTTTCTCTGCTTCTTGCACACCATTCTCATTTTCTTTCTCCTCTCTTCAACTCTATTATACTCTCGGTCCTTAAAGTCTACAAAATCATTCAGTCTACAAAAAGGCAGTCAGTTTTACATATAATAGGAAAAGACCATTTTAAATCTAGTAACTCAGTTATATGCTTAGAAGCATGTTTCACGATTAGCTTGTCAGGCTTACTTCTAATGTGAAAAGCTGCACACAATTTCAATGGGGAGCATATATGTGGTGGACACTAGTACCTTGATTAAGAATTCTCCTTACAGTCTTAAGGCAATGAGTCACCACTGTAGTCTCCTTAGAATTAAAATAGCATGAATGTTTTCTGAATTAAGGTTGACACATTCAGTTAGGCACTTGATGAATTCCGCAGTCTGTTCCTAATCTAGCTTTGCAGAACAAACAACGCAAACCTGAGCTTCAGTCAAGTTGAGATCTTGCCTTTCCAGAAATATACCTTGAACAGTTTACTGCAGTGCCTTTTTTAAAGACATTCCTCTGCCTACAGCATCCTATATTTATCCAAGTAACATGAAATATATCAAATTAATTTATATAGACACAGGGGTATCAATTATATGTCTTTTTAAAATATTTTGTCTGTGGATCACTAACATCAAAACCCCTTTAGAATTTATAGTTAAAGGTCCCACTTAAGACCTCCTGAATCCTAGTAAATCTGGCAGTGGCTATGTTATTAAACTAAGGAATTCCAAGGGATCCTAGGGACACTAAAACTTCAGAACCATTGATTTTATACATACACACACACTATCAGTCATGCCAGGTGTTCTAGTTTGCTAGCTGCCAGAATGCAACACACCAGAACGAATTGGCTTTTAATAAAAGAGGATTTATTTTGTCAGTTCTTCAGAGGAAAGGCAGCTAACTTTCCACTGAGGTTCTTTCTTACGTGGAAGGCAAAGGATGGTCACTGCTGGCCTTCTCTCCAGGCCCCTGGGTTCCAACAACTTTCCCCGGGGTGACTTCTTTCTGCATCTCCAAAGGCCTGGGCTGAGCTGCGAGTGCTGAGATGAGGTATGCTGAGCTGCTTAGGCTGTGCTACGTTGCGCTCTCTCATTTAAGCACCAGCTAATTAAGTCAAACGTCCTTCATTGCAGCACACACGCCTCCTAGCCAACTGCAGATGTAAATCGGCAACAGGTGAGGTTCATGTACCATTGGCTCATGTCCACAGCAACAGAACTAGGTGCCTTCACCTGGCCAAGTTGATAACTGAATCTAACCACCACACCAGGCTAGGATATTTTCTCTCCATAAGCAAATGATCTCAAAATCTTATTGACTTCAAAGGACAAATTCTGCTTGTTATTCTTTCTATGTTCTATCGTAGGATTCGGTCTGACAGAAACTCTAGCATCTGGATTATAATCACCCATGACAGAAAAATAGAAAGTTGGAAAACCGGATTCTGTCAGTGAAAACCTTTGGCTTTAGAAATGTCATGGGACACTTTTGTTCATCTCCCATTGGCCAAAACATCAAATGGCTGCATACAATTTACCAAGATAAGTAAAACTTTGAACTAAGGTGAAAATTCACCATGTGCCTGAAGGAAAAAGAAGAAGTACAATCACAGAAAAACCATGAAAGACCCATTGTAGTTTTTGCATACACCTGCACTTTAAATTATATTGTAATTTAAGTTGCCATAGAATGTAGAAAAATAGGATGCTATTACTATTAATACTCCCTATTTTCAAGAGTACTTTTATTGGGGGGTAGTTCAGTAAGTTTTATATGTGTTATTCCTTTGATCTTGAAAACAATCCCAGAATCTGGTGGTATTTTAATACGTATTCCTTGGAGGAGGCTACCAATGCACAGTCATGGTAATTTGACAATGTTACACAAGCCGTAATTTGCAAAGCAATGAATCTAAAGTCAAATTGGCGTTTGGACTCCAGTCTTTGAAAAAGGGTATCATCTTGCCACTCATTTATTTCACAGGCGGTGAAATAAGGAAATAAATAAATAGATAGATAAGAAAGTGAGTATATCCTTAAATAAACATAATTCACTATTACTTCCAAAATGCCAAGAACAGTGTTTTGTCAATAGAGATTTCCATCTTTGATCATGACCATCCACCCCTGCTTGTTTAGGACAGTTTGGTTATCAATTGTGATTCTGGCATAATTATCAAAAGTGCACATCTTGACTCTCAAAAATGTTTGAGTTTGATATTAAATCATATAATTACCCTAGTTATCCATAATTCTGAAATCAATAAAGCACTAACGTTCTTTTTCTTTTTTAACTTTGCAGCAAACTCATTTTTTGAACTGAACTAAAACATTGCAATTTGCTGTCCATATGACTCAGTGCAGAAATATCAATGTGATTGACTATGGAAAGTACTCTAGTTCCTGCTGGGTTGTCACTTGACCTGGAATCCTGGATTCTAAAATATAACAAGCTGTAAGGGCTTTTCAGATAAGGCAATATGTACCTGAAGTAAGAATGAAATAAATACCTAAGGATGTATGAGTAGATAAATAAATAAGAACCAAACTTATTATTTTTGATACATGTATTATCCATTTCTTTTTGTAATAATCATGATGGCCAACACTATACGAATAGCTCTGCTAATTGCCTAGATTCATTTATAGATTAGAACAACAAAGTCTTAGAGTGTTTAGGATTTTTGCCCAAGAAGACATTAAGGACAGAGTGGGTCAGTTTGCTATATCTAAGTGTATTCATTCAGTGTTATTGTGCCATTGTATTGCACTATTTATTATCTAACTGGACACTCACATCAAAAGTACTATACTTTATTCACAGATTTTAAAGGGGAAATTTCTCAGTTCTTTAATTATAATTTAAAGAGAATGATTGAATATAGAGTAGTGGAAGAAACACAATTGGCAAGAGACATGTCGTAATTTAGAACAGACAAAGGCTAATTCAGATTTGAAAAGCTCACCTGGAATAAAGTTATATTCAGGGTAGCAATTCCCAGCAGTGAAAATGAACTAAATTACTGTCAGGACTCACTGGGTATTTGTTAAGTGTTAATAGAGGTTTAGCTAAGTGGTCTTTTTCTTCCTTTAGAACTGCCTCTTGTGTCCAATTCTCATTGGTCTCTAGAACAAGCAATGCTGCTTGTCAGTAAACTAACATGCCATTTATGGAGTTGAATGTGTTTTTAGCCTGATCATAATTAAGGAAATTATTTTGCTTCTGAGAAATTCTGTGATAAATTCTGATAAATTATTTTTACTTCTGATAAAATTAAAGTTCCATAGATACTAGTATAATTATAATTCCTACTTTGTAAAATGTTTATACAAAATTTAAGTCATCAAGCTCAAATAATTAGATTGCTTTTGGAAATAATTATTCTTTAAAGCAAAGGTGATGCAAAAAATGCTGTCATAATAAGTTTTTTGTAGTGTTATACAGAAGGAAAAACCAAATACAAGCAAAAGTAATGAACTTATAGTATATACTAAACTATCATATAACGATTGATCACTTCTGGTATAAACAGTTTAGTCACTGTGTTTATAACTTTGCCAATTTTTGGAGTTCTTAATCATGTCACCAATGTGGCTATTTTGACAATATAAAGAGAAAAGAAAATCTATATGCTCCAGATAGCAGCATTCAGCAGCATCTGGAAATGTCCATAACTATCAAGAAGCACATTCTTTTACAATATAAACATATTCAACAACAAAATTCAAATTCTCTTCCAACATGAAAGTCTTTAGCTTCAAAATGCACATATTCACAGTGAGACGATGCTACTTAGTATCTATCCAAAACATCTGTTCCCAGGTTTTGATCTCACAAACGTTGTAGCCAGAAAATTGAGAAGCTTTAAGGAGATCTTAAAGGTTCTTACTTGACTCATATTGTCATTTGATCTATGGTCTCTCTCTCCCCATAATCAGGCATTTCTCAACCTTGTATCCCTATAAACAACCAGGGTGCATGTTTGTGAATTATGGCCAGCGCTTATTTCTTTTTCAGCTCCTCGAGATCCATTAGTGTCTGACCTTTCTTGGGTTGATTTATGTTTTTTTTCCTTTTCAGGAGGCTCCTATTGCCAAGACGAAGACACCTCATAACAGTGTTCTCTCTCTTTCTCCCTTTTTATCTGTCTCTCTCTCTCCGGTACAGAGGGCGAGAGGAAACATTTAGAATGTTTCTAACAGCATCTTCAAAAATTCTGCAACAGGGTCTTATACTTAACTTTGAAGGTGGTGTCTATTTGAAACTTTTATATTTATACCAGAAACATGAAAACATGTATATACACTATGTATTGAATGTAATAGCTTTATAATAGAGTTTGGTAGACTGAAATAATAGGTATGAGACAGGGATTGTTTGTTTTGACATGGTTCAGTAAAACTTATCTGGAAAATGACAAGGGCATTATTATGGAGGGCAGGATAAATGAGTCTCTTTTTTTTTGGCAAGTCAACTTCTTCAATAATCATAAGCTGAATTAGTTTTCTATTTCTTTTTAAATCCCTTTGATTCTTTATATTTTTCAAAACAACTGTCTGTTTCACTCATTTTTATAAATATGTTGATGTCAAGTTATCTACAATATTTCCTCATTGTTTTCTGATCTAAATTCATACACTTTTCTATTTTCCTAATATTATTTGTTTCTTTTTTTTAACTGATATCAGTTGTACTTGAATGACTTTTAATTGGACAATTATTT
>PVIY010033768.1:0-27736 GCA_004026745.1 Myrmecophaga tridactyla | reverse complement strand
GGCTGTGCTACGTTGCGTTCTCTCATTTAAGCACCAGCCAATTAAGCCAAACGTCACTCATTGCAGCAGACACGCCTCCTAGCTGACTGCAGATGTAATTGGCAACAGATGAGGTTCACGTACCGTTGGCTTATGTCCGCAGCAACAAGACTAGGTATGCTCACCTGGCCAAGTTGACAACTGAATCTAACTAACACAGTCGGGTTACTGTGAGATGTGGACATTTGCATGGCAAGCTGCTATGTGCCATTTGGAAAACCAGACCCAGGCCAGAAGGTGTCCCCGTGAAGGCAGGCCTGTGAGAAAGGGCTGCATATCTGCCAAGGCCTCCTGCTCTGCAGGAGCAGAAGGTTACATTTGTGTCAGATGACCTGGGTCACCTCACTCAGTGCTAATTGGTCAACTGATTGATTGAGTCATTGATTCCTTCTTTGAGCAAATGTAACTGCATTCTGTTGAGTGCTTAGATTCAGAGAGTGCCTGGCTGTGGCCCCAGTCTGGTGCTGTTGAGGGAAAGGCAGGTGAGCACGGGGGTAGGGTACGAGCAGAACTGAGTTCTGAAGGATGAATGGAGCTTGGCCACATAGTGGGAGAGGGAGGGAAATCTAGAAGAAGAAACAGAGCCAACGAAGTCATGAAGTGAAGGAGAACCCTGTGTAGGTTGGTGTCCTTGGCATCTAGGGTGTGGGGTGTCGGGGAGGATTAGGAGCTCCAGTACGTGGGGTGGGACGGGTCTTTTCCTGGTGGGGTTTGGTTTTGGGTCCTAAGAGCTTTGGAGATTTTCTCCCATTTTGATCAACTGGCCTCAGAACCAGCTGCATTTTCACAGCTGGTGTGTGGGGTGGGCAGGGGGTTTGCTACCTGATCCCGTGCAGATGGCAAGTGAAGGCCCCCAATGAGGTCCCACACCTTCTGGAAAGGCTCCATCTGCATGTGGTGTTAGGTGTCCCTGACATGTGGGCTGCCTCTCCCCTATCTTATACCTCTGTCTTCCCTGTCCCGAATCTTAGCATCCCTCTGAATTTGGGACCTGAGGCTTTCTTGGTCCTGGAGTTTTCTGCTTGGCTTCAGGAGGATGTCTGCTTTCATCCCTCAGTTATAAACAGTCCTTCAGACAAATGGTTCTTGATTAAGCAAGAGTACTGGGAGTAAAACATGATTTCACCCACAAGGGGCACCATGCCCATCCCCAGGCTCGCAGCCTGGTGTCTCCTGCTGCCTGAGGTCTGGGAATCTTGCCCCGCACTCTGCATTCTGGGTGGGTTGCATAATAAGAGCCACTCCTAGTAATGAGCATTTTCATGGCAACACAATGCAATAAGTACTTTTGCTAGCGCTGTTTTACAGTAACTTGCTCAGAGTCAAACAGCCAGCAAGAGATGCAGCCAGGCTTCAAATCCAGGCCTGGCAGACCCAACACTTGGGGCCATAATGCTATATTCTATCTGGTGATCTGCCCAGCAGGCCTGAAAGTGTTCCCACCCCCATCCCACCAGGAGACTATGAGAGACACATCTCTCCTTCCCAGGTCAAGAATAGAGAAGCAGTAACAGCTCCTTCCACTCTTAGAAGCAAATACATAACTCTCAGGCTTTGTTGTGGTCTCTTAGCTATTTACCAAAGACCCACATCCATTTTAGCCCAGAGATTTTTTGGCCCATAGTCTGGGGATCACTTTTAACTCTATTATTGCTGAGTCCCTATCTATCTGTTGAGCACACTTATAAGGTTCTCCATCAATTAAGATGCTTATTTTGCATAAAGAAGACAGACGAATGCTAACCAGGCAAATTCTAGGGGATAGTCCTTCATTCTGGCTGCCCAGGTAAATGTAGCAAATTACACTTTCCATTTGGGACATGTAATCATGATGATTCATATAAAATCACAGAATTGCTCACCCAAGTTCAAATGCTTGTCCTGATCAAGGAGCGGACAGACCACACAGACATCTAAGGTGACCATAACCTGGTTAGTTCTAGCCAAGTCCATGCAGCATCCTAAACTCATCTGATCTAACCTTTTGGAGAGGTTAGATTTGGCATTTTCTGAACTTGGAGAGAAGGGGCTGATGTGGATGGTAGCCAGCTCTTCTCTTGATGGGACATAATGCCTACTTTTTAATTTCAGGATGTTGGTATTCCCCAAACTAATGGTACTGTGGTGCTTTATCCAGTTTTGATTATATCAAGCCAAGTTTCCAAACTATGTAGTTCCCATTCTGTAAATAAAATCATTAATCTCTCAATAGAATTTCCAGCTGCTTTGGCTGAACACAGATTTGATCTGGGTAATAGCTAGGCCTCATTATTGTGCAATAGTTGCAAAAAATAAGAGACCGCGTTTGTTATTCTTGCTCTGGGACAGGCACTGTGTTTGGGACTTTATTCCCATGATCTTAAGTCACCTGCCAACATGCCAGCAAGGTGAGTTTGTCCACACCTGCTCTATTGCCAAGAAAACAGAGACTCCGAGAAGGTAAACCCGTTGTTTCCATTCTCACAGTTAGTAGACAACGTAATCCAGCATTTAATCCCAACATCTCCAGAGTGGTGCTTTTCCAGGTCATATTGTATAGAACAAAATGGAGCATATGACCCAAGAGAATTAGAATCTTCCTCAGCCCATCCCACACACCCCACCTTGAAGAATGGTCACCGATCACACATCCCCTCGTTTATGTAAAAGGTTTCCCCATGGTGGCCCTTCTTGGGCAAGAGGAGCCATCTCAGATTAAAACTCCTTCCCTTCTGCTGGGAAGTCAAATCTCACAGTTTATTAGGTAGGCCATTAAAAGCAGATCTTTTTCTAATGGTAATTTCCTTCACCTGTTAGAAACAGGGTTTTGTCAGTCCCTCCAAACATATCAAGTTTCTAGCTTTGATTGCAAATTTTGGCCCCAAATGCCCTAGCCCCTTTGAAAACCAGTTTGTTTGGAACTGAGGAAGGTTTTCAGTTCAATTTATAATCAGGCCACTTTTCTATCCACCATTTTCACTAGGGCAAAATGATTTTAGAAGCATCCCAAACCTGTAAGCTCCAAAACACCAATCTTAGAAATTTTTCATCTCAGTGCTTTTAAGTTTAAAATAAAACAAAACCCAGCATTTTTATTTACTTCACAAGGCATAGCCACAGTACAAATCACTTGAAATCTATTTTCTTATCGGCCTTTTAAGATGTTTTACTTTAAGGATAAAAAGAAAGATGATTCATAAACACAAGTAAACCATATATCATAAATGCAATTTAGCTGCTAATTCCTTTCCCCATATCTAAGTCCTGAAGTAGTCCTAAAATTTATTAAATTCTTCCAAATTACATCACTAAACTGTCACTTGTAAACTTTTCCTCATTTCCATTCAGTTTCTTAGAGACATTGGCAGGACTCTACATATATTCTGATTTTGGGAACCCCTCCCTTCCATTTTACTTCTTGCCCCACAGCTCAATTTGTCAGTTGTTAGATAATCCTAAACAGATCAGGCTGCACTTAGCATATGGGGGAAGATGGTACTTAAGGGCATTTCCTAATGCAATGGAAATTTATACATTCGACTGAGAGTCAGGAGACCTGAACCTCAATTCTGACTTGTCTCTGATTGGCTCAGTGACCTCTCTGAGCCTCGTTTTCCTCATCTATAAAGTATGCAGAATATTCTAGAAGAATATCCAGGTCCCTGCCAGCTGTACAGCACTCTGGGCTTAGAAAACGCAATTCTTCTCTGAGTTCCAGGAACATCCTAGATTTGAGGCAGAACACCAGCTGAAGGCTAAGTTTTCTACCTAAACAATTTTCTTAGGGAGGTATCGTTTCACTGAATGACCCCCTTCCAAATAAACATTTCAGGCTCTCTCTGTGTGATGAGTTTATCAATACGCAGGGAAAAAAACAGTTTGTGGCTATGTAGGAAAAATCCAGTGCCAATTTGATTTCTAGTGGAGTTTTACAAAGTGCAGTTCCAGATCGCATCTGTTTGCCAATTCTCCCTTGAAAGCACAGAGGCTGATCTAATCAGTGTGCTTCCTTGATTTATAGTGATTATTAGTCAATAAACAGCCACTCGGTGAAGGCTTTTTGGAGTTCAGAGAGGCTTGGAGAGAAATGACAAAAAATCCCCATTTCCTCCCCTTTGAAAGGAGAGTTTGGAAGACAAAACTGATACCCGTTGCAAGCATATCAGCGGTTGAGTGGCAGCCTCCGTTGTAGGAATGGATGTTCAAGGACAGATCTGAAGGGAGAGGGCCTATGGCCTCTTGCAGAGACAGAGAAAAGAATGGCTCAGAAGAAGATACTGTGAGCTGGCCCCTGAAAGATGAGTGAGATTTATTTAGGGCACCCGTTCTCAGAGTGGGGTCCCTCGACCAGTGTCACCTGGGAATTCAGTAGGATGCAAATTCTCAGCTCCCCACCTCAGATCTGCTAGATCTGAGACTCTGGGCAGGACCTAACAAGTTGTTTTTTTTTAACAAGCCCCCCAGGCAATTCAGAAGCACACTCACATTTACCCACTCCCTTAAGGGGAAAGGATGGCCAAAGGGGAGCTAGGATATCTTTGGAACCAGGTGGAACTTCTCACACGCTGGCAGGACAAGTGCAGCTTCAAGGCTCAGTGGGAGGCTGACCTGGTCACAACTCAACTTTGCCATCCAGTCCCTGTGTGATCTTGAGAAGATCACCTGGTCAGTTCCTGCATGAGGAAATGACACCAGTCTGTAGGGTAGCTGAGAAATTGAAGGTGATAGAGCATGTAAAGCCCCTGGCGCTGTGCCTGGCATGGTGTAGCCAGCAGCAAATGTGCATCCCGCAGAGGCAAGGGTCCGGGGAGAGAGTGTGTGTGTGAAATTGAGGCCGGAAGGGTCAGGGCCCATGAGCCAATGACCCATGATTTCCCTGGGTCCAGGTGTCTTGTAGATGGCCTTTTGTTCAGTGCTTTGGAGGATGGCACTTTTGGGGAGTCGAGGAATATATGGGCAGGTTACAGTGTCCTGGGGCCCTGACTCTTGCTGGCCAACTGTTGAGGTGGCAGTTTCTGCAATGCGGCATCCTCCAGGATTCAGGCAGAGAGGGCCAGGGGTCCAGGTGGGGAGAGTTTCCTTATCTGATGACAACCAAATGCGTATTTCCGAATGTGCTTTTCTGCCCCCACTTACCCTTGAAATATGCAAGTCAGATGCAGGAAAACAGAGAGAGTGAACCTCCGGTTTCTCTGCCGTATGACCTTGGTGAAGCTCACTCCACAAGCAGACCTTGCCGGGCAGCACACCCTGTGCTGGCCACAGGGCACAGCCCAGCGCTCCAGGCACCCCCGCACCCCCAGCCTGGCGAGGAGACAGACACGTGACAGGCGAGGACAGACGCGTCTGCACAGGGTCAGCGTGGCCTTGGGACTCCATTCCTAGGGCCAGACCCGGGTTCGGCACTGGGCACCCAGGACTTCATTTCAGTCTCACAAGCTGCCCACCAGGAGGCTCCCAGAGCAGGGAACTGTGGCCCACAGAGCAGGGGAACTTGCTCAAGTCCACAAAGCCGGTGAAAGCCAGAGGCTCTAGAGCCCAGGACTGGCTGACTCTGCAACCACTTCGCTCTCCCACCTTACGGGGCAGAGCAGATCATCCATCTAGGAGGCCAGGGAAGCTTTCACAGCTGACCACCTCTTAGCAGGGTATTTAAAAGTCTTATCCAAGCTCTCTCGGTGAACCAAAGTGGGGAGGCATTCCCAATAGCAGCACCAGTCTGTGCATAGAAGAGTGAGCTGGAGCCTATCTGCCAGGGTCTGACCTTTAAAAGAACCTTTCTGAGCCTCAGGCCCCCTCCCAAATATGAGGGTCTACACAGCTGCCCTCCCAGTGCTTTCCCCTCCTCTACTTGCCCCAGCCTGTGGCAACATTTCCCAGCTCCTCAGTCCTTTGCGCCCCTCCATTGTGGGTCATCCGAAAGCCTGCCAGGACCCGGGCTCCCCTTCCGCATTATACCAAGGGGGTCCCTCGCCTCGGCACATAGTGCTCGGGAAATTCCAGGAATTGAATTGAAGTGGGAAGCAGGAGCTGACCAGGTGCAAACTTCCCCCAAGCAATCTGCAGCGAAGACACTTGACCTCACCTGGGGGTCTGGTGATCGTGGAAGGGCAGCTCTTCGGTTTAGGTTGGGCTGGTGTTGCAGCAGGGAAACCAGTCCAGGGCAAGGCAGTGGGCACAGCCACCCAGAAGCGGCTACACTCTAGTAACCATCACTTAATAGTCAGTAATGAGCTTGCATTTTCCCTGGCTTGCGTAATTGTCTTGAGGATACATTTCTCTGAGATAAAATCAATATCGGTACTTGAAATCAAGAGAACACAATGTTGCTAAACCAACAGATGATTCTCCTACAGTGACCCGGCAGGATGCTGGGAAAAGAGGGCCTTCCATGAGAGCTTACTGAATGGAAAGATGAAAGAATGGGTGGAGAGCTAGATGGATGGATAGATGGATAGGTGGGTGGGGTAGATGAAAAGGAAGGAAGGGAGGAAAGATGGAGGGTCCTTGCACATTACAACCACAAATAGGACCACCACCAATGTTAATAGTTACTACTTTTCTTTTTTCCAGACATGGGATCCTTTATCCACATGAATCTTTAACCACACCGGGAGCCACAATGAAACAAATCAATAATATTTATGAAGCCTCTGCTATGGATGAGGCCCCCAAACCTCCTGGTGGCCACTGAGTTCCCTTCACAGTCTTTTTGAAAATCAAGATAACTTTATTTTTAAAATATCTCTCAATTCTCTCCCAATAAATAAAAAAAAAAGCAACTGCAGGGAATGGGATTGGATTTAAACCCTAAGTCAGGTTATTACAGCATGAGGAAGCCCAGCCCGTGAGCCTGGGGGTCTGTCTGACCCAGGCTTTAATCCCACACATTTCTCTTTCATCCCAATTCACTTGACCCCATTTGTCTGCAGTCTCTCTCCTTTTGTTCTCTGCTGAGGAGCTTTTCAACAGCCGTGGAGAGCCAATGTATCTTTCCATCTGCATTAATCAGACAAAAGGTAGAGGTTGTCTAAGATTAAAAGTGTCTAATATCTAAGTTTTATTATCTTCTCTCCCCCCCCCCCCGTTTTTTTTGTTTTGATCTTAGGACTCCAAGGACAGAAAGGAACAAAAGGAGAATCGGGAGTTCCAGGTAAAGGGCTGGCTTCATTTTAATTTCTCAGACTGACTCTGGAGAAGCCTGCCGTCTTGGCTGGCGGTGCTTAGCGACTTTGTGCAGTGACCTTCCCCCCCAAAGCGGCCCAGGCTCAAACCCTACTGAGGCCGAGTCTCCAGGACTTGTCACTGAGGCCTCCTGGAAACCCTGAGGAGCCACGTGAAGTGGTGGAGGGGGTGGGGCAGGGACTGAGAACGCTCAAGGGCAAGAGAAGCATCTGTTTTGCTGGGCGGCCAGGTGTGGCTTCTGACCGTGCCCCTGTCCCCTCCAGTCCCAAGTGGGCGGCAAATTCTCCTCGAATCTTCTTTGGTCCTTTCCCTCCACTCCCTTCTGGCCCCCGCATCTCTGCTCTCCTCCTGCTGCTGCTTCTCTCTGGGCCACCACTGCCATCACCCTTGTTGATGAAGCTGCCCATCTGTCTCTGGTTGCTGAGCTCGTGCTTTCCGCACGTCACTTCCTGGCCTCTTGACAGCCCACCCTCGTGGGCACCCATGCCACGTTCCTTAGACACATTTCTCGAGCAGTTTTTCTTTCTCATGGTCTAGATAGTCTATTACTATTTTAATTTGCTTAAGAGGAATCGAGCCTTAGAAACAATTTAGCAGAATCTCCCAGGACGGCTAGAAGTTCCAAACAGTGATGTCAGGTGAGGATCAGCAGAGCTCGGTCCACAGTTCTCAGGCAGCACTTATGTAGGGGCCAGAGGCCCCAGGAGGAGTGAAGAGCCTGTCCGGAGGGACAACTGGTGGTTAAGGGCCACTTGCTCAATATACCCCAACGCCCTGGACCCTCCTGAGGAAAGCGGAGCACAGTATTGTCTCCGGAAAGCTCTTCTTCCCAGAAAACAAACTAACAAAGATTCTTTGGGAGATAACATTGCTTGTTATTGCTATTACAGGCAGGTAGATGTCTTGTACCTGATATCTTCCCTACACCTCTTCTTTCCTACCAACAGAGCTAGGGATTTATTAGAAGCAATATATCCCCCTAAATGACTCAGTCCCCCGGGCTCCCTTGGAGCTGAGTGTGGATGTGTGGACACTTGTTGACTCTTTATGAGAGCTTGCCAGGATCCGTCTGTTACCAGACAAAAGGTGGTGGATTCTTCTGCCCAATGTGCTCAAATGACCAATTCCTAACACACCAGGGTTTCAGAGAGAAAAAGTTTATTACTAGGCACACAGCAGGAGAGCAGACAGCCTATTGGCCCAAAATCTGTTTCTCTGAACTGCAGTGATTCTGATAGTTTCATTAGAGAAAAGGATAGGCAGGGTTTAGGATAATGAGCACAGTGGCCCCAGATGGTGTAATTAGAGGTGATCTAAATATTGAGCGCGCGCAGATCGATTACATGCTTAGTCAGAGGACTTATGTAAGAAAATGGCAGCCTTGTATGTTGATGGGCTTGATTTTTTAGTATTATAATGAGGTATAGGTGACTTGTACATTAAATTTTAGGCTACTATGCATACCAGGCAGGCCCATTTTGGTTAGATCCAGTCTCGGTTATCAAAATAACTTTGGACTTGCAGTGGTTTAGTGCTAGACTGACCCAAGGCGCTTCGTTAATAAACGTTAGGAGCTGTCCTTAGTGATTACAAAACTCTAAAGTTGAAAAACTGGATAACTGGGTACAAATGAAGGCTAGTCACAAGATTTTTACCATGACAGGGGCAGAAGGTAAGGGCTTTACAATCATTATCAGAGATTAAGGCAGCTGGATTACAATTTAAAGATGTCAGGAATTTCTCTCTGTCTATTCTAATATACCAGAAAACAAGAAGGAATATCCGTATAATGATTCAGTAATGAAAATCATCCCTTTAATCTTAATTTCTCAGTTATATGTCTGATGCAGCATCAAAGAATCCCCCTGCCTCAGTTTTGCCAGCAGGGGCTGTCCACTGGCCTTGTGCCAAGGTTACAGTATTTGGGGCCAGGGGGCTTTTGAAATATGGTCCATGTTTCTTTGGAACCCTCAGTTAATTGACTGAAAGCTTTCCAAGGGTTGAAGGTTGCTGTGGTGGGGCGGTGGGGTGAATGGAAGGGGGTAGCTGCTCGATTATAGTGGGAACCAGGGAAGAGAGAAGAGAAGGATGATGGGTGCCATGCCCCTCCATGTACACACATGCATAAGCTACTAGGATGACATGTGTCTCAGGTAGCAATAGACAAGTCAGAAAGACAAACAAGGTGAGGGGTGGGGGTTGGTCATGCCCATGTGTTCTGTTTTGATGAGTTTCTAAAGGTCCCTCTTTGCCCCATCCTCCAATGCCCCAAATATCTCCATCTGATTCTGCTTTAGTGCCCTGAAATCCTCAAGGTTGGAATTATTCCTGTAGGTCTGGCTCTAAAAGTCCAAGTTAAATTGCAAAAGTGATGTCCGGTGGCCTCGTCAGCCATCAGCACCCCCATGCCAAGTGGTTTATCAGCCTGGGCAGAAGTGGAGCTGGTTCTGCAGCTTTAGAAGCCTTGAAGGCAGGGTAGGCTCTCAGAGAAATGCCAGAAGGTAAGCAACCTAAGACCACTAGGCCCCAAGGGAGAATACATATCATTTACTTGTTGATTTGACCCTTCTAGTGTCTGAGAGTGGATGGGAAGCATTGCCGTAATATGTGAAAATCAATTTCAGAAGAAAGAAAATAGGGGCCAATTTCTCTTGGGAAAAAGTATTGCAGCAGAGTCCCCTCCTGCCTGATCTTTTAGGTTCCAACACCCAAATTTTTGTCCCCTGCCTGATTGTACAGCCTCTGCCCCAACTCCAACTATTTGCACGCAAACCCAGCTTGTCTTTGCTCCCAGCTGTATAGCCTTTGGATGAAATAGGACTAACATCAACATATAACTCAAAGTCTAGACTGACAGATCAGATCTCAGCAAGATCAAACACACACACACGCACACACACAATTAGATACTTTTGTAATCTTGCTGCCCTGCTTTATCTGGGCAGGTGGATGGGCCGACACCGATGAAGCTTGAGGCCTCTCTCTGAACATGCTGCATAAGCCTTAGGACCTACAAAACTCAGATCCAGCCCTGAATAGCAGCCTTGGCCACACTCAAAGAGCATGCTACAGGTCTTACATGAAGGGTCTTTGCTTTCATTAGGAAAAGCAAACCCCACAGCTGCTGCTGGAATTTTCCCCACAAAACCTAGCATGCTTTTCAACTTTATATTGGGCTGTATTTAATGCCCTCGGCTAAACTGCTTCTCTTTTTCCTTGTTCCCTTTGTTTTGCATGTGGTTGACCACTCTATTTGGTGATGGTTTTATATCTTCCTCTCCAGGTCCAGCTGGTGGGAAGGGAGAGAAAGGAAGCCTGGGGCAGGGAGGTCCCAAAGGTGCCCCAGGACCCGCTGGCCTAAAGGGAGACAGAGGAGAGAAAGGTAAGGTTTCTGTTTCTCATTTGTGGGTTCTTAGGAGAGGCCTTATTCTAAGGAGGATGGGGATTTTCAGAACCCAGAAGGGTAGAAATTCATCAATTCAAGTGACAAAGTTATGTGCTGGGGATTGTCCCAGGCCTGGGGCTGGCAGAAGGGGCTAAGAACAGCTCGTCCCTCCCAGAGGAGACATGCAAACAGGCACTGTGCCCAAACGTTCTCCCAGCCTCCCCAACAATCTCCATGGAACTTTCCATAAGGGACGTGCTTCTGTCCCACGCCACGTCTCTTCCCTGCCAAACGCCCCTTCCTAATCTAACTTAAATCCATCCTACTGTAGTTTAGGCCCATTTCTTCTAGTTCAACTTCTGGTGCCTAAGGCAGATCCAGTCCCCATGAGGCCAGGGCACCTGGTGAAACTAGAGGAGCCTGTCCCCTTCCCCACTCTCCACCCTCTTCCCCACCCCCCGTGGTGCAAGAAGCTCTAGGCGCCCTCGTTCGGTTGTCGTCAAACTCTGTGGTTTTTCTCCTCCTGACAGGATCTTCTGGGCAGCAAGGGATAAAGGGAGAAAAAGGTCAAAAAGGTATTTGCTATTTCTAGTATCTTGAATTTGTGCTTTAGAGCCAATTATGTGCTTGAAAACCATGTGTGTGGGAACAAAGGCCCTGGGTCTCAAATAAATTCCTCGTTTGGGGAGAAGCTAAGGTCAGCTCGGGCTTATGGCCACAGTGCTATAGTTTTCCTGCCTCTCCCCCTCCCTCCTTTCCTCTCCTCCCTTCCATTCCCACACTCCTCCCCTTCCTTCCCTTCTTCTCACCTTTCCCTTTCCTTTCCACTACCTACAGCAGGGCTCGCTGTGCTGGACATGCAGGCCAGGCTTGCATGCTTCAAAAACGTGCTTCAACACGTGTGCTGCGAGCCCAGGTGCTCGGAGCCCATTTGCCAGGTTGGGCAGTTGCAGTTCTAAGGGACCTCCAGGCTCTGAGAATAGCAAAGCCTCTTTCTTCGGTCGCTAGAGAACTTCCAGAGGGAAAAGGCAGAGCCTGCCTCTGCACAAAGCCCCCTCCCCTCTGGGTGAGCTCCCTCACCTCTCCCACCGGCATCTCCTCACCCAGGTGAAGTCTCTACGTCGGTGAGGATCATCGGTAGCACATCTCGAGGCCGGGCTGAGGTTTACTATAACGGCGTCTGGGGGACCATTTGTGATGACGACTGGGAAGATTCTGATGCCACCGTCTTCTGCCGCATGCTGGGTTATTCCTCAGGAAAGGCCCTTTTCAATCTGGGAGCTGGTGAGTGAGTCTGGGAGCTGGTGAGTGGGTCATTGATAGTGAATTGGCAGGGAAGAAACTAAGTGCCAAGAGACCCCCAGGAGGAGATTTCAAATAGCACATGGAATTGGTATTAAATATTTAGATGAGACTTTTGCCAAAGGGTTGAGAGCAGAGTGGAGGACAAGCCTTGGGCCAAACGGATGGGGGGGAACAGAAGCTCCCCCATGGGCAAATGTGGTTTTTTGCTGGGGCTCTAATCCTTCTCCTTCCTGCCTTCCTCACACCAAGGCACGGGGCAGATCTGGCTGGATAACGTGGCATGTGGAGGGTCAGAGAGCAGCCTGTGGCTTTGCAGCAAGAGTGCCTGGGGCTCACACAACTGCAACCATAATGAGGACGCAGGCGTGGAGTGCAGATGATTGCCACGACCTTCCACCTCTTGCTCTCCAGACCACAGCAGGGACCACCTGCCCCATACTATGGCACTGGCTCTCCAATGGGCTTCCTGGGAGTAGCTGAGCAGCCTCTGGGAAGGGGTCATCAATAAAGCTCAAAGCACTCCCTGGCTACATCGTCAGCTATGGCTGAACATCACCTGCTCAAACATCCCCTCCTTTTGGTGCCTGCCCAATGCATATACCCTTTCATTGGATTCTCACCCACTCACACAGATGGAGATGGTGGCATCACAACTGATGGCCAGGGTGAGGGTGGGTCTAAATTTGGTGCAGAAGGTGAAGGTCAGTCTTGACCATTTCTTAGGTCCTTCCTACAGCATCTCTCATGGGGAGTTCCCCTCCAGCATTGGAACTGTCTACCATTTCTTTGACTGTGCATCAAATGTAAAGGTTGGTGGGATCTGGCGCCATGTTGTTTGATAAATACAAATTGGGCCTCTAAGCATGGAAATTATTTCTCATTAGACTGTGAGATCCTTAATGCAGGGATTTTTGCTTGTTTAATTTGCCACCATATCTCTATCACTCAGCGCAGTAGCAGCTCAGTGAATATTTGTTAAATGAACGACTGTGTTAGACCAACAAGGCAGTGGAGTTCACCCATTCTGAGAGAGCTGGCCCCCTTCTCCATTTTCAGTCTTGCTCCACTCTCTGAGTGGAAGCCCTCATGCTTTCTCTCTGGCCATGATCTGCCCAATGCATACAAGTGACCAGTTCCTGAGACATCAGGATTTCAAAGAGAGAGAAAGTTTGTAGTTAGGCACGAAGCAGGAGACCCAATGGCCTCTTGGCCTAAAACTGTGTCTCCCCGAACTTCAGTAATTCTAATAGTTTTATACATCAAAAGATGGGCAGGTTTTATGGTATTGAGGATGATGTCTCCAGACAATGTAATTAGAGATGATCTAATTATTGAGCATGCAAAGATTGAATACATGCTTAGTCACAGAACGTATGTAAGAAAATAATGGCCTTAATGTGACGGTGGGTGTATTAGTTAGGGTTCACTGGAGAAACAGAATCAGCAAGGAACACTCACAAATATAAAATTTATAAAAGTGTCTCACATGACCGCAGGAATGCAGAGTCCAAAATCTGTAGGGCAGGCTGTGAAGCCGACAATTCCGATGGAGGGTCTGGACGAGCTCCACAGGAGAGGCTCGCCAGCCGAAACAGGAAGAGCCTGTCTCTTCTGAATCCTCCTTAAACGGCTTCCAGTGATCATTTTAAGCATCACTCATTGCAGAAGACACTCCCCTTTGGCTGATTACAAATGGAATCAGCTGTGGATACAGCTGACGTGATCATGGTTTAATTCTATGAAATGTCCTCATCGCAACAGACAGGCCAGCACTTGCCCAACCAGTCAAACAGGTACTCCCACGTGGCCAAGTTGACACATGAACCTGCCCATGACAGTCCATCCTTGACAACTTGGCAGCTATACACATAACCTTAAACCATACCTAATTTCTAAATACAAAACAATAAAACACACATTTTTTTTTCTTTCACCAAACAATGTCAACTGTCCTGCATATAACTGGAAACACATTAAATCTCTTCAGAACAGGGTGCAAGTCCTTGGGTAATATTCATTCTTAAACTCGATATCTTACAACTTAAATAGTGTAACATGAGCAAAACAGCATCACAGTCCTCGTTTCTGTAACTGATCACATGGCCATGGTTCATATTTATCACTACCTTCTTCCACTACCCAGTCCACATTCCCTTTACCCTCAGCAAGCACTTCAGCTAGCCGTGGTTATTTGCCTGGTGGGGTGACCCAAACCTTCATTCCTGAAGTTTCAGAGCCATTGGTAGTCCTGCCTGGATTGGGTTTTTGCAGTTTTCCATTGATTTTAATCACAGGGCATGGTAGTACTAAAAGACGCCCTAGGGGATCTCCTCTATTCCAAGAAAACTCTTCTTTACCTCCATTATGTAGTTGCAGTCCTACTTCCTTCTGATAGTCAGGGTCAATTACCCCAGACAATAATGTAATCCCCTTCTTGGTTTGTTGATCCAGGGGCATAAGTAGCCCAAAGTGACCAGGTGGCAATCTTAACTTCCAGTTCAATGGAATCGTTGTTTCTCCTGGTGGAAGCACCCCCCATTTTGGAACTAAAACCTGTAGACCAGCAAAGCTCAGGGTCGCAGGGACAGGACCTGTGACTTTTCCTAGTGGATCACTAGGGGTAATAGTGAGTGGTACCAATTCCATTTCTACCCCTTGGTTCCTGGACCCATGAATCCTGGCTGTAGGAGAAACAGCACCATATAGCGGACACTGATTCAGAGCATATACAGCTTCCTGGAGAACATTACCCCAGCCTTTCAAGGTATTGCCACCTAGTTAGCACCGTAATTGAGTTTTCAAAAGGCCATTCCACTGTTCTATCAATCCAGCTGCTTCTGGATGATGGGGAACATGGTAAGACCAGAGAATTCCATGAGCATGTGCCCATTTCCTGCACTTCATTTGCTGTTAAGTGTGTTCCTTGATCAGAAGCAATGCTATGTGGAATACCATGGCGATGGATAAGGCATTCTATAAGCCCATGGATGGTAGTTTTGGCAGAAGCATTGCATGCAGGGAAAGCAAACCCATATCCAGAGTATGTGTCTATTCCAGTTAGAACAAATCACTGCCCCTTCCATGAAGGGAGTGGTCCAATGTAATCAACCTGCCACTAGGTAGCTGGCTGGTCACCTCGGGGAATGTTGCCATATCAGGGGCTGAGTGTGGGTCTCTGCTGCTGGCAGATTGGGCACTCAGCAGTGGCTGTAGCCAGGTCAGCCTTGGTGAGTGGAAGTCCATGTTGCTGAGTCCATGCATAACCTCCATCCCCACCACCATGATCACTTTGTTCATGAGCCCATTGGGCAATGACAGGAGTTGCTGGGGAAAGAGGCTGACTGGTATCCACAGAATGGGTCATCTTATCCACTTGATTATTAAAACCTTCCTCTGCTGAAGTCACCCTCTGGGGTGCATTCACATGAGACACAAATGTGTTCATGTTTTTAGCCCACTCAGAAACGTCTATCTACATACTTTTTCCCCAGACCTCTTTGTCACCAATTTTCCAATTATGGTCTTTCCAAGTCCCTGACCATCCAGCCAAACCATTAGCAACAGCCCATGAGTCAGTATACAAATGCACCTCTGGCCAGTTTTCCTTCCAAGCAAAATGAACAACCAGGTGCACTGCTCAAAGTTCTTTTCACTGGGAGGATTTCCCCTCACCACTGTCTTTCAAGGACACCCCAGAAAGGGGTTGTAATGCTGCACTTGTCCACTTTCAGGTGGTACCTGCATATCATGCTGAACCATCTGTAAACCAGGCCTGAGTTTTCTCTTCCTCAGTCAATTCACTGTAAGGAACTCCCCAAGAGGCCATAGCTCTGGTCTGGGAAAAAGAAGGTAATGTGGCAGGAGTGGAGACCATAGGCATTTGGGCCACTTCTTCATGTAACTTTCTTGTGCTTTCAGGATCTGCTCTGGCCCTATATACCATTTCCATTTTATAATAGAGTGCTGCTGCGCATGCCCAGCTTTATGGCTTGGTGGGTCAGACAACATCCAGCTCATGATAGGCAACTCAGGTCTCATGGTAACTTGGTGGCCCATGGTTAAGCGTTCAGTCTCTACTAAGTCCCAGCAGCAGGCCAAAGCTGTTTCTCAAAAGGAGAATAGTTATCTGCAGCAAATGGTAAGGCTTTGCTCCAAAATCCTAAGGGTTTGTGTTGTGATTCTCCTATAGGGGCCTGCCAAAGGCTCCAGACAGCATTTCTATTTGCATTGACACTTCCAGCACCATTGGATCTGCTGGATCATATGGCCCAAGTGGCAGAGCAGCTTGTCCAGCAGCCGAGACCTGTGTCAGAGCCTCCTCTTGTTCAGGTCCCCCCTCAAAATTAGCAGTTTTTCTGGTCACTCAATAAATGTGTCGCAGTAGCACACCCAAATGAGGAATACTTTGTCGCCAAAATCCGAAAAGACCAACTAGGCGTTGTGCCTCTTTTTTTGGTCATAGGAGGGGCCAGATGCAGCAACTTCACCTTCACCTTAGAAGGGATATCTCAACATGGCCCACACTTAGAAATTTCACTGGGGTAGAAGGCCCCTGTATTTTTGTTGGATTTATCTCCCATCCTCTAACACACAAATGCCTTACCAGTAAGTCTAGACTATTTGCTACTTCTTGCTCACTAGGTCCAATCAACATGATATCATCAATATAATGGACCAGTGTGATGTCTTGTGGGAGAGAGAAATGATCAAGTTCCCTGTGGACAAGATTACGACATAGGGCTGGAGAGTTGATATACCCCTGAGATAGGACCATAAAGTATATTGTTGACCTTGCCAGCTGAAAGCAAACTGTTTATGGTGGTCCATACCAACAGCTATTGAGAAAAAAGCATTTGCCAGATCAATAGCTTCATACCAGGTACCAGGGGATGTATTGATTTGCTCAAGCAATGATACCACATCTGGAACAGCAGCTGCAATTGGAGTTACCACCTGGTCGAGCTTATGATAATCCACCATCATCCTCCAAGACCCATCTGTTTTCTGCACAGGCCAAATAGGAGAGTTGAATGGGGATGTGGTGGGAATCACCACCCCTGCATCCTTCAAGTCCTTAAGAATGGCAGTAATCTCTGCAATCCCTCCAGAAATCTGGTATTGCTTCTGATTTACTATTTTGTTCAGTAGGACAGTTCTAGTGGCTTCCACTTGGCCTTTCCCACCATAATAACCCTTACCGCACCAGTTAGAGAGCCAATGTGGGGATTCTGCCAGTTGCTCAGTATGTCTATACCAATTATACACTTTGGAGCTGGGGAAATAACTACAGATTGGGTCTGGAGGCCCACAGGACCCACTGTGAGATGGACCTGAGCTAAAACTCCATTGATCACCTGGCCTCCATAAGCCCCCATTCTGACCAGAGTGACGTTTTGGGTCCCTTGGAATTAATGTCATTTCTGAACCAGTGTCTAATAATCCCCTAAATATCTGATCATTTCCTTTTCCCCAATGCACAGTTACCCTGGTAAAAGGCCATCGGTCTCCTTGGGGAAGGCTTGGAGGAAGATTGACAGTATAAATTTGTGGCAGTGTAACAGGGTTCTCCCCCAAAGGGACGTGGCCTCCCCTTCATTCAAGGGGCTCCGGGTCTGTAAACTGTCTCAAATCTAGAAATTGATTAAGGGGCTGTGACTCTGTGTTTTTGTAATTTAGGTTAGACTTCTGTTCACTTGACCTAGAACTCTTTTGTTTATACAGCTCGAACAAGAATTTAGTAGACTGCCCTTCTATTGTATTTCTGGGTACCCCATGATTTACTAGCTAATGCCACAAATCTCTGTGAGTCATATAATTTTGACACTGCTTTGAGTTTGCTGTCTCTTATAATAGCCACATCTACCCTGTCTTTGGCGATCAAGTGCTACCACCTGACTTCTGCCAACTCGGGATCCCATCATCCCCATTGTGTTTAAGGACTCCAGCTCAGTGACAGCAATTCCTACAGTAATATCTGACCTACAGAGAAGTGCAACCACAGAGCTCTTCAGGGCTGATGGTGCTAGTCTCACAAATTTATTTCTCACTGTTCTGGTAAAAGGTGCATCCTCCGGACATTCCTGGGGTGTAAGAGCAGGCTTTGCATGATAAATCCACTCTAACATTCCAATCTCTCTAAGCCTCTGGATCCCCTCATCTACATTATACCAGGGCAGTTCTGGCATTTCCAACCTCAGGTAATGTTGGCCACCTTTGGATCCATGTTTCAACCAACCATCCAAACAAACTGTTAACACCTTTTCTAACCCCTCGAGCTATAACACTGAATGCAGAATCTCTGCTTAGCGGGCCCATATCAATAAATTCAGCCTGATCCAGCCTTATATTCCTGGAGTTCGTCCAGACCCTCCATTGGAATCGTCGGCTTCACAGCCTACCCTGCGGATTTTGGACTCTGCATTCCTGTGGTCACGTGAGACACTTCTATAAATTTTATATTTGCGAGTGTTCCCTGTTGATTCTGTTTCTCCAGAGAACCCTAACTAATACATTTGGTACCAAAGAGTGGGGTGCTGCTGTGGTTTGCAAATCCCAGATATGTTGGAACGGTTTTTTTGGATGACTAAGGAGAAGATTTTGGAGGAACTGTGAAAAGGATGATGGAGAAGTCCTGGAGTGCTTGAAGAGACTGTTGGTGTAAATGGAACCACTGTCAATCTGGACAAAGGTGGACACAAAGGGACAAATGGGAGTTTGCAGAGTGAGAACCATGGAAGCTCAGGTCTGAAGCCAAGAAACCTTGGCCAGGAGAGTGGACCCACCCATATACATGGAGAGGGTGAGTTTACCCTGAAGGATGAGGATGAATCTCCCGCCTTGTTGCAGTGGAAGAGTCGTGCAGCCCCAGGCCTTGGAGAAGATACAGCATGCTCCTTGGGGGACTGGGGAGAGCCTGGCTGCCACCACATGGAGGGGTTGAGCATGTGCCCTGGAAATGACGGAGAGCCCAGGTGTGGCCCCAATGCCTGGAGAGAGTGGAGCCGAGAAAAAGGTGATCTCCTCAATGTTCCCCAAGGTTGATCTGGAAAGAGGTGGGCAACTGCATCAGCCCTTGGAAAGGGTGGGTCTGCCACTTTCTAAAGCCGAAGGATAAATGACTTTCAGACTTTGAAATCCAATGGTGTTTGCCCTGCAAGTTTTCTTTCCAGTTTCTCCCTATGGATCCTGTGACTGTCCCTCCTTTGCATATTGGCACCAGATAACTTGTTTTGAGATTCACAGGTCCACAGCCAGAAGACAATGTTTTTTTTCACCTTAATATTGTTTAAGGTGATGCGTGGAGTTGCCAAGTTGACAAGGGGTGGACATGTGGTAGTTAGATTCAGTTGTCAACTTGGCCAGGTGAAGGCACCTAGTTCTGTTGCTGCAGACATGAGCCAATGGTACGTGAACCTCATCTGTTGTTGATTACATCTGCAGTCAGCTAGGAGGCATGCCTGCTGCAATGAATGACGTTTGACTTAATTGGCTGGTGCTTAAGTGAGAGAGCGCAATGTAGTGCAGCCCAAGCAGCTCGGCATACCTCATCTCAGCATTCGCAGCTCAGCCCAGGCCTTTGGAGATGCAGAAAGGAATCACCCCAGGAAAGTTGTTGGAACCCAGAGGCCTGGAGAGAAGGCCAGCAGAGATTACCCTGAGCTATCCCACATAAGAAAGAACTTCAGATGAAAGTTAGCTGCCTTTCCTCTGAAGAACTAACAAAATAAATCCCTTTTATTAAAAGCCAATACATCTCTGGTGTGTTACATTCTGGCAGCCAGCAAACTAGAACAATGGGCATGATTTTTAGCATTATAATGAGATATAGGTCACTTAGAGGTTAAAGTTTAAGCTACTGCGCATGTCAGGTGGGCCCATTTTGGTTGGATCCAGCTCTGTCTATCAGGATAGCTTTGGACTTGGGGTGGGTTTATTTTGGGCTGACTTAACGCCCTTCATTAATAAACATCAGGGGCTGCCTTTAGTGACTGTAAGACTCTAAAGTTGAAAAACAGGATAAGAGGGTACTAGTGGGGGACTCACAAGGTCTGCAAAATCACAAGCAAAGACTCTATAGTTGGCAGTCATTATCAGAGATCAAGACAAGTGGATTACAGTTCAGAAATTTCAGGTATTTCCCTCTCTATCTATTTGAATATACGGGAAGGTAGAAAGGCATATCTACGTAATGATCGAGTAATCATAGTCATTCCCTAACTCCTACAGACAAGTGTTATAAGTGGTTCTGCGGAAGGCTGAATCCGGGATCAATGGGTCTCTGTGAGATGGGGCCCCACAGCAGCAGTGTTCCCACCTGACAGTGGGGAAACCCAGCCTTGATGCTTTAGCAAACCTTAAGGGTCTTGCTAAAAGCCACTTGGAAAGCACAGCCCAGGTTAGAACCCAGAGAGGAGCAGGTGGGGAGCCATGGGTGGAGGGGCTAAAGCCAGCCAACATTTTAGGCCACTGCTTGCCACTGGGGCACGGACTAAAGACCACCCCAGTTAGGGTGTCGTGGAGCTTCGTCCCATCCAGCATTCCTCAAGAGAGCCTGGAGAGTTTGCAGAGGGCTGCAGCACGCCATCCTGGCACGGCCCCCAAGGTTGCTGGCGGACAGAGGACACCTGCTCAAGGTGGGGAGGATGTCCCGGCCTGCCTTGGGGAGCACTGGGGAGCTTGAAACTGATTTTTAGTTTGGCAGAAGCCTTTTCCTAGCAGGTTGGATGGGGGAGTGGTAGAACAGAGAAAAAAGAAGACATTTGAAGCCATGCCAGGAGTATTGGGAATAATATTTTGCAAATATGTGATCAGTGTGTCTTATCACCCCCTTCTCCCCCTTAATGTCACCTGTTCCTTATCTCCCAAGCCCATTGCCCGAGGGAAGGAGAGGGCAGGCACTGCCTGAAACAAAGATGTCATCCAGCTGAATCTCAAAGCCGATTTTCTGAATCATTTTTTAGGCAGCCTAGAGCGATAAAAATAGAATTGAAAGTAGAAATGGTTTTCTAATTATTTTTTTTTCCATTTAGCTCATCAAAAGCCAAGCCTGGCTGACCTGAGCATAGAGTTTTCAGATAAAGGAGCTCTGAGCAGACAGGATAGGAGTGTGAAGAGAGCCCAGCCACTCCTTTACTGGTGAGCAGAGGGAAAGGAAGTGAGGAGACAGAGATAGAGCAGCTGAAGGCCCAGCTGTTAGTCCTTATTTCTGGTCTTGGCTTCTGCCCCTTCCAGGAATAATGAATGAACTGTGGGACTGGCTGCTGCCTCGGGAGAAGCCCCTTCCTGTGTCTTCAGGGATACAACTTGTTCTTAGGCCCTGACGAGCCTCCAGTGTGGAATGAATCTGCTCTAGAGAGTTCCTTCTTAACAACACCCCTTGTGGGTATCAGGAACCCAGACTGAGTTCCCACAAGCCCAGTGTTTCCATTTGCTAAAGCTGCCAGAATGTAATATACCAGAAATGGGCTGGCTTTTTCAATGGAAACTTATTAGGTTACAAATTTGCAGTTTTAAGGCCTGAAAATGTCCAAATTAAGGCATGAAGAAGAAGGTAGCTTCCCTGGGGGAAGGCTGCTGGCATCCCAGGGTCCTAGTTTGCTAGCTGCCAGAATGTGACATACCAGAAACAGAACTGCTTTTATAAAGGGGGAATTTATTAAGTTGCAAGTTTACTGTTCTAAGGCCATGCAAGTCTATAAAAATGTCCAAATTAAGGCAACAACAAGAGGTTACCTTCACTCATGAAAGTCCGATGAAGTTCAGGTTTTCTCTCTCAACAAGGAAGTCACATGGAGAAGATGGCGATGTCTTCTAGCTCCCTCTCCAGGCCTCTTGTTTTATGAAGCTCCTCTGGGGATGTAGTCCTTCTTTATCTCCAAAGGTTCTCATTGTTCTCCCATGACTCTGAAGAGTTTTCCAAAAATGATTCCCTTTTAAAGGGCTCCAGGAAGCAACTCCACCTTGAATGGGTAGAGACACATCTCGATGGAAACCATCGAATCAAAAAGTTCCCACCCACAATTGGGTGGGTCACATCACCTTGGGAACAATAAAAAAGCTCCCACCCAGCAATATTGAATGAGGATTAAAGAACATGGCTTTTCTGGGGTCCACCACAGAGTCCTAAACCTGCACACCTGGGTTCCTCTGTCACATGGGAAGGTATATGGCAATATCTGCTGGTTCTTCTCTCCAAAATGTCTCTGAGCTTCTATGGGCATTTTTTTCTCTCTTAACTTCTCTCTGCTCTCTCCAAAATGATTCTGTCTTTTATCCTCTCATAAAGGACTCCAGCAAGAGGATTAAGACCCACCTTAAATGGGTCTGGGTCACATCTCCATGGGAACAACTTCCTACCCACAATAGATCTGCACCCATATGGATGGATTGAAAGAACATAGGATTTTCTGGGGTACATAACAAATACAAACCAACACACCCAGTCTGGGTATCTCTATAGTCTCCTCTTCATTGATTGTTTCATTCAACAAATGTTTATTGAATCACCACTATGTGCAAGGCTTGATGCTAAATACTGAGAGTAACTAGGGAGTAAAATATAATTGGTGCCTGCCCTCATGGAGTTTCAGGATCATGGCTGGGCCGTATGAATCTAATCATCTCACAACTAAATGTAAACTAATAAATATGCTAAGTGCTCTGAAGGAGATGGAGGTGGTGCATTGGGAGCACAGGACATGAGAGTTGTCCTGCTCATAAGTTAGGAAGAATAGGTGGGAGTTAACCAGATGAAGAGAGAGATGGAGACTTTCCCAGGCTGCAAAAGCAGTCAGTATGTGCACAGGTTCTGTGGCAAGAGGAACAGTGAAAGTAATGAAGGCATGGAGAAAGGGTGGTGAGGCTTAAACTGAGATGGTGAGGTGAGCATGGAGGGAAACCGGGCTAAAGACGTGGGTTGGGCTGCACATGGCAGGGTCTTACACACCACATTGGAAGGTTTACCTTTATTTTCAAAATATTTTTATTGAGAAATCTTCACACACATATATTCCATACATGGTGTACAATCGACAGCTCACAATATCATCACATAAGTTATGTATTCATCACCATGATCATTTTTTACAACATTTGTATCACTCCAGAAAAAGAAATAAAAAGAAAAACGTCATACCTACCATACCCCTTACCCCTCCCTCTCATTGACCACTAGTATTTCCATCTACCCAATTTATTTTACCCTTTGTCCCTGCTATTATTTATTTATTTAATCCATAATTTTTTTTACTGAATTATCCATACCCTGGATAAAAGGAGCATCAGACAAAAAGTTTACGCAATCACACAGTCACATTGTACAAGCTATATTGTTATTCAGTCATCTTCAAGAATCAAGCCTACTGGAAAACAGCTCAACAGTTTCAGGGAAGGTTTTATCTTAATTATAAGAGCAAGGTAAAGCCACTGCAGTGTTTATAACAGGGGAACAGGGTAACATGATAAGGGGTGTAGGTCATTTCTACAAGTACTTCCTGAAGTCATCTGTGTCAGTTCCTAGTCTCCAAGATGTATTAGCTCACAAGAATACATGCACGTATCCACACCCACACACCCACACACACACTGTCACGCACACACATTCTTAAATACACACATACTCCAAATACACACACTCACACACTGTCAAACACACATCCATGCTCATGTACACTCACAGACACACACATCTGTCTACAGGAAAAAACAACAGTTTATTGGCAAAATCTTTGCAGAGCATGAAACGTCTGCCCCCACGGTCAACAGGAAACCAGAGCCTGGTCTGTGGCTCACCATCTTCCCTCCCATAACTGTGATTTTCACCCCTGTGCTGATGACACCCCTGTGTACACTTCGCGTGCAGAATCTCCCCTGAACTCCAGCTGTGTATATTCAACTATCTACCAGCTCTCTCCATGCACGCGCCTCAAAGTTTAGGCAGCTAAACCCTGATCCACCATCTGCCCCCATGCTAGGTCCCCCATCTCAGTGAATGGCTCCCCTCCACCCAGTCCAATAGAGAAACCTGAGGGTCAAACACCATGACTCTCCCACCCTGACTGCCTCATTGCAAGTCCCATTAATTCTACTTCCCCAACATCTAGTCCACCCAATTCTCTCCATCTCTGCTGTCACAGTGGACTGTGTCACAGCATCAATGGCCTGGAGGAAGGCAACACCTCCTGATCAGTCCTTCCCCTTCACCACTCTCCACCAGCAGCCTGAGAGATCTTTAACAATTGCAAGCTAAGCTGACTCTGCTTCTCCCTGCCTACAACTATCAGTAGCTCCCTATTTCCTTAGGTAGTGGGCCAAACCCCTTACCACGGCTTACAAGGAAATATCCCTGACTGAGTCTCACATGATACTCCAGCAACCTGCAGTGTTTTCACCCCCTGTCTATCACCTCCAGCCTTTCTTCATGCAGGCTCTCTTATACATTGTCTCTAACACAATAGGCTCTTGGTAAATATTTTCTGATTGGCCTACTCGATGAATGAGTGGTTGAATGAACAAATGATAGAGTGAATGAATGCTAAACAGAACACTCGGCTTCATAGTCTTTACTTAGAATGGAAGGTGTATACCTGTCTGGCCTTGTCCTTTCTCTAAGTTTGTATAATTAAAGGCCCTCACTCAAGGTGTCCCAGATACAATAAATGAATAGTTTTCCCCAAAGGCGTATCTAATGTTTGCCTTTTACATTTTATAAGCTTAGCTTAAGCAAAAAATATATATATATATGGACCCCGAGTCTTAGCTAGCACCTCACTTTGTGCAAGTATTACAGTTCTCGTGAGTCTTAATAGATGCTGGCTCTAATGCACCACCCGTCCTCCTCTGCAGTGGGACTTTTGCAGCTTCCCCACCAAAGGTGGGATCTATTTGCCTGTCCCTGAAATCAGGTCAGGCTTTACGCCTGGTATTCGCCAACAGAACGGGGCAGAAGTGACTGCAAAACCATACCAAGTCTGGGCCTTAACAGGCCTCGGATTCTTCCTCTTAACTTCTCAACATCCCGCCACCATAACAGGAACAAGCCTGGCTAGTCTGCTTGAAGATGGTCTCGGCCGAGGCCACCCTCCCTCAGCCAGCCCACTGCAAGCCGCAGCCACCTCAGTTGGCCCAGCCAAGACCAGCCCAGCCCAGCTCACATCAGCAGTTCTGCCCAATTCGTGCGAAATCACAAAGAGCAGCGGCTTAAAGCAACTGCATGTTGGGATGGTTTGCTGTATAGCAATAACTAATCAACACAATTAACTCACCTGAGGACACTCAGCTAGTAAGGGGCAGAGCTGGGATTGGAACCCATATCTGTCTAATGCCGATAGCATGAACAGCAGAAGGACAGCTGCTGCTGCCCAGGACCTCTGCCGGCCAGTTCCTTTGGCAACTTCCCCTTCGGATCAGCAGGGGCCCCTGCACATGGCTGCCCAGAGGTTCCCCGGCTGATCCTGGGGCTGAAGAGGAACTAGGTAAAATTAGCACAGCTGCATCCTCCTCTGGCAGGGAGCAGGCGAGGGGTAAGGGCCGCCAGAGTTGGGCACGGCCCCCCCACATACACACACATCGCTGGCAGGCTTGACTGTTCCATGCACTTGAAATGGTTCTCCCCCCTTCTGGATGTGGCCGCCTTCCCTTCCAGGAGACACTGTGGGCTCGTGACAGCGAGCAGGGCGGGGCAAGGTGGAGGGTCCCTCAAAGGACAGTGTGTGCACAAAGCCTTCTATCGCGCCCCCTCCCAGCAGGCTGAACTCAGAGAGCACCTCTCAGCATCAAATCATGGAGCCAGGGTTCAGGGGGAAGGTTCTAGAGTCAGGCTACCTAGGCGGGAATCCTGGTAGTGCCACCTGACAGCTCGGTAACTTGGACAATAAAGTCGCTGGTCCTGTTTATCTACAAAATAAAGATAAAAAGCAGTGCTTCCCACATAGAGTTCTTGTGAGACTTAGTTGAAATGATAACTAAAAAGGAAGCATTTTAAAGGGTGTCTGGCACGCGGTAAGCACTCAGTGTTATCAGTATCCTTCGAAACCCTTCCCAGTCCACCCTCGCCTTCCCAACCCCGCTCCCCACTGACCCCTCTGGACCAGGCAGACGGGATTCCTCACTGCCCTCCCTTCCATGTCTGGCTAGGAGGAAAGCTGATTCAGGACAGCATATGCCTTGGGTACTTAGGAGCTGAAGCAGACAGAGTTAAGAGGGCAAGAGGTTTATTGGGGATGGGGGGTGTAACACTGTGAAAGATAAAAGGCACCGAGCAGGATTCAGCAGACAGAGCCTCAGACAGCCATGCAGAGCTGCCAAAATCTACAAGGGGCTCCAAGCCAGGATGGTTTGGGCAGGAAGAGCCAGGTTTTATTACCCCACTGTGCTCAGTCCTCAGCTGGGGGCCGCCCAGGAAGTACCTGGTGGAGGGGATCCCTGCAGGAGCTGCCCTGGAAGCTGAGCACCCTCCTTGCAGCTGCTCAGCTGGTTCTTTCTCTAAAGGAGATCCGAGCAGCACCTCCATGGCTGCTGCAGACGAGGAGCCAAGGGAGTGGGATTTGGCATCCGATTCAGATCCCAGCACCAAACCATCAGCTGCATGGCTTTCGGCAGGTCATCCCACCTCTCCGAGTTTCTGCTTCTGCAACTGTAAAGTGAGCCAATAATAATCACACCTTTTTACATGAATCAGCTGCTGTGCCTGGGGACTGAATACCAGCAGTGCCCATCAGAATGGCTTCCAACTCCAAACTCCGGTCCTACCAGCTGTCCCCACTCAATACACCTCCCCTTTGTCATCCACCACTCCAGAATCCACCACCCCCAACTCCCTCGAGGATCAGCTCAAATTGCACTGCCCTCAGGAGACCTTTCCTGAGATTCCTCACTCCAGAGAAATCTTCACATTTTCTCAATCCCTATAGCTCTCCTATGTAGAGAAGGAAAGCAGTGTGGCATCTTAAGATTCAGTAAGAGCTGCTTTGTGGCTTGCATCATGCTAGACGCATTTGAGTGCGCTGGAGCTCCATGATCATATTTATTCTTCACAGCAGTGTTGAGTGAAATGTGCCATTTCATCCCCATTTTACAGGTGGGGAAACTGAGGCCAAGAGAAATAAAATGAAATAAATAAAATGACTTTCCTTTGGTCATTAGAACTCATTTCTGGATCTTCTAACACTGAACCCTGTGCTTTTCCATTTGCACCATACTGGACTCAGGAGGCATTCAGTAAATGAATCAAACAGAACATAGGAATTTCTGCAATGAAAACTGTACACGAACAGTACTCACCTCATGGGGTTGTTCTAAGTTTGTGAGATGAAGCAGGTGATTGGAACTCAGGAGTTCACTCATTTAAACACTCCTCAATCCCTTCTATAGCAGGGTAGAGCTGAATAAGACAAAATCCCAGGGACATAAACCACCAAGTCACAAAAAATGAAAAACTGTAGGCTAGCAATTATATTAAAATATGCTATCTCCAGCCAACACAACAAGCAATCTCACCACCCTCCCCCTGTCTACGTGGGACATGACTCCCAGGAGTGTGGACCTTCCTGGCAACATGGGACAGAAATCCTAGAATGAGCTGAGACTCAGCATCAAGGGATTGAGAAAACCTTCTCGACCAAAAGGGAGAAGAGTGAAATGAAACAAAGTGTCAATGGCTGAGAGATTCCAAACAGAGTCAAGAGGTTATCCTGGAGGTTATTCTTATGCATTAAGTAGATATCACCTTGTTGTTCAAGATGTAGCAGAGAGGCTGGAGGGAACTGCCTGAAAATGTAGAGCTGTGTTCCAGTAGCCATGTTTCTTGATGATGATTGAACAATGATATAGCTTTCACAATGAGAC
>PVIY010033767.1:0-27742 GCA_004026745.1 Myrmecophaga tridactyla | reverse complement strand
TTTTCACAGCACACTTCAACAAGCAGCTACAGACCAGTTCCCAGAGTTTGTCACGGGCTACCATGCCCTCAACTCACATTTTTCCTTCTAGGTGCTCCAAAACACTGGCGGTTTTATCAGAATCATAATAATGGAATTAGGCAGTATCTGTCCTTTTGTGTCTGACGTATTTCACTCAGCCTTATGTCCTCAAGGTTAATCCATGTTGTCATTAGTTTGTCTAATGCTGCATAATATTCCATCATATGTATGTACCACATTTTGTTTATTCACTTGTCTGTTGACGGGCACCTGGATTGTTTCCATCTCTTGACAATTGTGAATAGTGCCTCTATGAACATTGGCGTGCAAAAGTCTGTTTGTGTCACTGTCCTCATCTCTTCTGGGTATACACTGAGTATTGGTATTGCTGGGTCATAGGGAAACTCAGTATTGTAGGTAGAATCTTATATTTGTCTTGGTTTAGGTTTATTTGTAGGGCTGAACTTTTCTAAGTTTTACTCATTTATCTCTTGTTTGAACTGTGTTCAAATTTTTGGACCATTTATTCATGAATAGAAACTGGTATTACTCTTTATTTTCAGAAAGCTTTTAATATTTATATAATGAAATTCATTAATTCTTTACTGTATTTTTGCTTCAGAATTGATGAGATACCGTAAGGCTTTTTTTTTTTTTTTTTTAACTTATTAGCCTTTTAATCTGTGGGTGGAAATCATTATGATGAATAGTGCTGCATTAGATACTTTATTTTATTCTGTATCAGTAGTATGTTTTATCAGTATTTTATTAAACTATGCACATTGTCTCATTTCATGTGAGTTACTACATTAAACTTAAAGATATTTATTTGTGCCTTTCTGGAATCTATTTGTCCCATTATCTAGTTTATTTATTTATTTTTTTTAACTGTGCATTATAAAATGCTTTACTCTTGTTTTCCCCAAATGGCTACATTTTAAATCTTTAGCAGGGCTTCTGCCTGAAATCCTTGTCAGCTTTCCTGCTTTGGTGGACCGAGATTCCCAAAATAGAAAGTCTCATCAAGATGCCCTTTATTTCCCTCTCCCCCACCCCAAAACCTAGAACCCGTTTGCTTCTCTCCTTTCCTGTCTTGGCTGCTGTTAATTCTCCAGAGTGAAGGAACCCCTCAAGTTGGACTCCTAAGTGTTACACCTGAAAGAGCAATCCAACAAAAGAAGGGATTTTTTTTAAGTAGACCTTTTTTTCTTGTGATATAATTCACATACCAAAAATTCACCCTCTTTAAAAGTTTGCAATGCAGTTATTGTTGATATATTCACAAAATTCTGCAACCAGAAAATAGATGGTAATTAATATTTTAAAATGTTAACCTATGTGGGAGACTAAAGCAAAAAAATGTTTATTTGGTACAAAATTTATATTTTGACTAATGCATTTCCTAATATAACTTATGTAGAAGCTTAATTGAACACCGTAAGTACATGGAACCTTGAGTAGGACATGAGATTTTGTTGGTTTGTCCAGAGTGATGCCCCGATGAATCCCAGAGTGATTTGATCAGTGAGTGGAAAAGTATTTGCAAAGTCTCCTTTGGGGAATGGTAAGAAAGAGGGGAAATTCAACTTCCCCAAGTGAAATTCTTGATATTCTCACAAGCAGTGCAGACAACCAAAGCTATAGGCTGAGCCCCTAGTCTTGGGGTTTGTTCATATGAAACTTAACCCTACAAAGGATAAATCAAGCCTACTTAAACTTAGGCCTAAGAATCACTCCCGAAGAGAACCTCTTTTGTTGCTCAGATATGGCCTCTCTCTCCAGCCAACACAACAAGCAAACTCACCACCCTCCCCGTCTAAGTGGGACATGACTCCCAGGGGTGTGAACCTTCCTGGCAACGTGGGACAGAAATCCTAGAATGAGCTGAGACTCAGCATCGAGGGATTGAGAAAACCTTCTTGACCAAAAGGGGGAAAAGTGAAATGAGACAAAATAAAGTGTCAATGTCTGAGAGATTCCAAACAGAGTCGAGAGGTTATCCTGGAGGTTGCTCTTATGCATTAAATAGATATCACCTTGTTATCCAAGATATAATGGAGAGGCTGGAGGGAACGCCTGAAAATGTAGAGCTGTGTTCCAGTAGCCATGTTTCTTGAAGATGATTGTATAATGATATAGCTTTCACAATGTGACTGTGTGATTGTGAAAACCTTGTGTCTGATGCTGCTTTCATCTATCTTATCAACAGACGAGTAGAACATACAGAAAAAGATGAATAATAGGGGGAACAAATGTTAAAATAAATTTAGTTTGAAATGCTAGTGACCACTGAAAGGAAGGAGTAAGGGGTATGGTATGTATGAATTTTTTTCTGTTTTCTTTTTATTTCTTTTTCTGAATGGATGCCAATGTTCTAAGAAATGATCATGATGATGAATATGCAACTATGTGATGATATTGTGAACTACTGATTATATATGTAGAACAGAATGATCAAAAGTTAAGACTGTTTGCATTTGGTGTTTTTTGGTATTTAAAAAAAATTAAAAAAAAAAATTCTGCAGCCATTTAATTCCAGAGCATTTTTACCACCCCCAAAAGAAATCCTCGTATCATTTAGCGGTCACTCCTCATTCCTTCCCCACATCCAGCCTGGGGCAGCCCACCCATGCCACCTTTGAGAAGTGTGTCTCCTTTGATAACAGTGGCAAAGCTGTCCTCATTGATGTTGAAACTGTCAGCATGTGTGTATGCTTCCTGTCTTTCCACATGCATTTTACTATTCTGTTGAGTCTGGTGTGCTTGTATGTATTTTCTCTCTGCATTCTCAGATCTTTATTGTCTTCCCCCTGCTATTTAGGTTTTCTCTCCCCTTTTCTGAGTTCCTGTTTTCTTGGTTTAACCCGAACTGGTAGGTAGGCACACTCTGTTCTTTCATTCCCACTGATGTCCTTTTTAAAAAAACTTTGAAAATGTTATTTAATTATTTTATTTGCTATGATTTCTAAATGGTTCATCTTAACTCCTTTCTCTGGGCCTCTGTTACTGTAGATTAATTCATACCTGTTTTCCAGCTCTGATGGATTCTTCTAAATTGCTTTATACCTATTTAAACTGCCTCACTTTGGTCATCATTAATATTAGTCATATAATTTATATTCTGCCTGGCTTATTCTTTCTTTTATCCTGTTTCTGCCATTTGCTACTTCCATAGGTAGGGTTTTTTTTTTTAAATTTTTGTTAAATTTAATGTATAATACATATGGAGCAAAGAAAGAAAACAACAGTGGTTTTCAAAGCACTCTTCAACAAGCAGTTACAGAACAGATCCCAGAGTTTGTCATGATCTACCATGCCATGCTCTCAGATTTTTCCTTCTAGCTGCTCCAGAACATTGGAGGCTAGGAGGAATAAATATATATATTTTTTATGATCACAACTGACTTTTTCTTTTTTGTGAAAAAATAATGTACATACGAAAAAGCAATAAATTTCAAACACTGTGAACAATAGTTGTAGAACAGATTTCAGAGTTTGGTATGGTTTACATTCTGCAATTTTAGGTTTTTACCTCTAGCTGCTCTAAGATACAGGAAACTAAAAGAGATATCAATATAATGATTCAGCAATTTGTTAAAACCTACCTTCTCTATATAACTCCATCACCTTTGATCTTTCTGTCCCACTCTGTAGGGATAGTTGAGCAATACCCATTCTAACTTTTTTATGTTGAGATGGACTCTACAATATAGGGTAGGGAGATGGATCTAGGTGATGTTCCGGAGAGACTGGCCCCTCTAGGTTTCAGGATTTTCCTTGTCCAGGGACCCATCTAGAGGTTGTAGATTTCTGGAAAGTTACCTTAGTGCTTGGAACCTTTATAGAATCTTATATATTTCCCTGCGTGTTCTTTAGGATTGGCTGGAATGGTTTTGATGGGGGTTTGGCAAATTATGATAGGTAGCAAGGTCTAACTGAAGCTTGCGTAAAAGTAGCCTCCGGAAAAGCCTCTCGACTCTATTTGAACTCTCTCAGCCACTGATACCTTACTTGTTACATTTTTTCCCCCTTTTAGTCAGGATAACATTGCTGATCCCATGGTGCCAGGGCTAGACTCAAACCTGGGGGTCATGTCCCGCACTGTCAGGGAGACATCACCCCTGAATGTCTTGTCCCATTTAGGGCGGAGGGCAATGATTTTACTTGTCGTTGTGGTTAGAGAGACCATAGGTGTTTTATAAATTCTCCCGTAATGTGTCATAGTTCTGCAGTATGTATTCTGATCTCTTATTTAGCATTCTTCTTATATTTAACACTTTAAATGTAGTAATTAACCCAGTGCCATTTTTATTTTTCCCTGTTGTCAGACATTTAATTCTGCCACTGCTGCTCCTTTACTCCTGGGCTCCTTATGGTTTGTATTTTGTAACTATTCCTGGGTCGCCCTTTAAAATTTGCTTGCTTGGTTCCTTGCAGTTGAGTCTTATCTTTATTTTTTATCAGAAGTGTGTATATTTTGTTGGGCTTTGAAAGGTACCATTTCTCACTTAGCTTTCTTCCCAGAGTTCTGTTGTGTAAGGTGTTCCAGGAACATTCTTGTATAATGCAGTGAACACTGAATTAGGGGCAGAGACCAGGGGGTTATATTTTCTCTCTTGTTGGGTGGCTTTGGATTACTTAGGTGTGTTTTTTTTGTTTGTTTTTGCATGGGCAGGCACTGGGAATCGAACCCAGATCCCTGGCATGGCAAGCGAGAACTCTGCCTGCTGAGCCACCGTGGTCCACCCCAGATCACTTAGGTTTTATGGTAGGGCTTCACCTCTTGAATTTCTATATAGTTGTGTTTTTAAAAATTAGCATATTTTTAATATTTAGTGAACTATAAGAAATCTAAAATAACATAAGATTTACAGTGATCAACGTTATTATTGGCTTGAGGGTACTAAGAAAAAATGAAATCGTTGGGGAATGGCCTGTGGTAAAATACTGACTTCTCGGTGGTATGATAGTGTTTGCATTTATATTGAATTTATCAAGTAAGTTCACACATACTTAATTATTCTTTGAAATAAATCATATATTTGAGAAATATGTGTTTTCTACTTTATAGGGGAAAATATTGAAGTGTAACAAGGTTAAGAGACTGCGCTAAGCTTACCACCACAGTGTTTCGAAGAACTTGAGTTCACGTTTGAGAGCTTTCAGACCCAGTGCTTTTTCTATTATATTTGGGCTTGGTAACTTGTCCCCAAATAAAAGTTGAGTAGTTTAAGTCCTGTCTTTCATAACCTGACATTTCTGAAGAATACTGGTCTGTTATGTTGTAGACTCTTCCCCAGTTTGGGTTCGTCTGATGTTTTCTCCTGATTAGAATGAGGTCATGCATCCTTGGCAAGAAAATCCCAGAAGTAATGTTGTGTCCTTCTCAGTGCACACAGCAGAAGGTTCACAGGATGTCGGTATGTCTTATTCCTAGACATGTTAACTTTCATCACTCTGCTGGGTTTCTCCATGGTAAGGTTACTTTTTATCCCTTTGTAATTAATAAATATCCTGGGAGAGATTTGGAGACTGTGTAAGTAACCTGCTCCTTCTCACATTTTCACTTCAGCGCGCATTGATGGATCTTGTCTGAAATGGTTGTTTTTGGGGTACTTGCCTCTTGGTGATTTTCCTGTTTCCTTCATTCCTTCATATATTGGAGATCTGTAAGGGAGATTTGTTTCTTTCCTCTCCTTTATTTATTCATTTGTTATTTATATGCTATAAATTATTAGTATGATGTCATACATCATATCCTAATCATACTTATATAAGTATGATATGATATTTATTTTACTTTATACATCATTTACTCATTTTGTGGCTCAAATTGTAATTTTGCCCTTTGGGAGTTCTCGGGTGGCTCCTTGGTTCTTTTAAGAAGCCCCTGTCATTTTTTGAACACAGTCTTTTTTTCTGGCACCACAAGATGCTCTAGGCTCATCTAGGCCCTGGAATCAACCACTTTGCTAAGGAGTGTAGGTTTCTTTTGTTAGGGAATTGTATTTGGAAATCGAGATCTAAGTGCCAAGTATGTTAATTGCTACTGGGATGTTATTGCTTCTAGGTCTTTACAGCCACAGAGCTAGGAATCTTGTGTGGACTACCTCATGCTCACCCCCAGCTGTATTTATTTCTGCATCTAACCATCTGTATATATGTTGAGAACATGAGTTCTACCTCTGATCCGATCCAGCCCCGTGTGGTTTATTTTAGCCCCTCCCTTTCTATTTTTGTAATTCTTTCACCAGTCTGGTTTTCATTATCTTCCATTTATCTATTTGTTCATTCCTACTCTATTCAGAATTGCTAACCTATATCCCTGTGAGAAACAAATTTACTCCCTAAATTACTATTTTGCATACAGTTCTTTTTGATTTTAGCTTTATAGTATCCAATCAGAATACTGTTTTCCAAAGTTACTTAGGCTAGTTCTTTCCCTCATGGCCTCAGTGTGGTTATGGTACTCATTTGAAATACAATTAGGTTCATTCATTACTGTTTATATTCCATTTTGTGTTTCTCCCACATCTTGGTTGGATTTAATTCTTTGGTTTTGGGGGCATGTGATGCATGGATATGGTTCTAACAGTTAGAACTGTACAATAGGTCTCCTTAGACAACACTCCCTCCTCATTTCTCCCCCATCCAGCATTCCCCTTCACCCCTTTCCTATCCATTCCCTGTACGTAGCCAACCTCTTTGGTTTTTGGTTTATCTTGCCTATATATCTTTTGTATATATAAGCAGATACATGGCTATTTTCTTATATCCTTCACCTTTATTTTCTTATTTTAAGGATAACATAGTATAAATTTCTTTAACAGTATATTTTGGAAATCACACCTTATCAGTTCTTAAAGATTTTCTTGTCATTGAACTACATCATTGGAATCCTAGGATAGATTCCTAGGATTGGAATTGGTGGATCAAAAGGTGTATTTGTGTGTGTGTGTGTGTGTGTGTGTGTAATTCTGTTAGATATCGCCAAATTCCTCTCCATAAGGGTCGTGCAATTTGCATTCCCACCAGCAATATGAGAGTTAGTTGCATTTATTTTAAACCTTCACCTACACATGAATGATTATCAGATTTTGTTCTGAGTCTTTTCCTTGTCTACTTCCACTTCTGTCATGATGTATTGGGGGGGGGGGCTTTAACTGCAGAAACTTTTTAATGAGAAGAAAAAGTTTCTAGAGCTAACTGGAGACTTTCTTACTGGCATTTTAGAGTTATAATTATAAATTACAATTTTTAACTTTACCTAGTTTAGCATCTGTTATATAACATCTCACCACCTGCTTAATTGTGCTAGCATCTCTTTTCAGCTTAAATACTAATACTGTGTACTTTAACTTTAAACATTTTTTCCCTACCTTGGAAAGAGTCATTTTCCACATGTCTGAAGGAGGTGTTTAATATTTCTGGCAGTGAGGCAGTTCACAAGAGACCTGGATTTCTTGACTGCTGTAGTCTCAGTGATAGGGATGTGTGGAAGTGCAGTCCTTAGGAAGTGAGAATGATCTCCCTGTTTCAGATCGTAGCTCCCTGTCCTCCTACACTTCTCTCCCTTGCATCACCTGGCTGGAGACCTTTGCCTTACAGTTTTCCCAATCTGTAGTCCTCCCTGTCCTTGCTTTCATCCCAGCCCAGTCTGGATTCTGTCTGCTGACAACTCCACTCTGACCAGAACCTTCATTCTCTAGTTCTTTCCACTCCCACTTTGCAAGAATCCAATTGTTCGTTTTGTTTGATCTTACTCCCAGGCTGGTGGTACATGCCTGGTGTTGTGTTGCATATATACTGGAGAAAAAATCTCTTAATTGACATAATTGGCACCACAAAAAAATCTCTGGATTCTAACCTCCACTGGACCTTCGGAATGGTCTTTTTACTTGTCCCCATTCAGGTCCTTTTTTACCTCCCCTATCTATACATCTTCTGCCTTGAGGCCTTCTCTCCCACTCCCACATTTCCAGTAAGCACATATTTGCCTCCTGTTTGACGAGGGCACATTTGGCTCATCTGGTGGAAAAGATCTAAATAGGCACAATCTTTAAATGGATAAGCTACTTTGGGAAGCAGTACATTTTCTGTATCATCATCATGATTATTTTATTTTTATGGTTGCTGCCCACTTTTGTCCCCAGTACTCTACTGGGTACCAGGGCCAATTATGAGCCTAACCTTGGTTCATCACCATCAGTGGAGGGCTATTTCTTGACCCCCATATGATTGGGTAGTTAAGAAAATGAGTGTCGGGTCAGCACTGTTGGGTTTGAAGCCCAGCTACACTAGCCGGTAGTTAAGGAATCATACACAAGTTAATTGTCCCCTCCCCTTGTGCCTCAGTTTCTTTATCTATAATGCTTCCTAGGATTATGGTACAGATAGAATGAAAGGGGTTATTTTGAAGCCTGTAGCACTGTGCTACGTGCTCAGTAAGTGACTGTTGCTGTGAGTGATGAGGGCCTTTTTAATGCTGTTTGAGGTCCAGGGACTCATGTAACTGCTCACTCCTATCTCTCATCTGCTTGCCCCTGGGGGAATTTGGATGCTCTTAATCTTTGTCGCACACGTTTCTTGCTGTTGTAATTTACTGCCATCCGGCCTGCCTCAGAGCATTCTAAAATTCCTGCCGCACAAAGGTGGAAAGGAATAGCTGAGGAGGAAGTGTGAGGGAATAATCCAGACCTGGGAAGCTGTCTGCTTTGTCAGAATGCCCCTTCCTTTCACCTGACAAGATCAGGACCCAATCAGATCCCAGAGATTGCTTCTAAATAGTACTGCTCTGTAGTAAAGGGTCTGTTAGAAGAATAATCTGACTTTGGGCTACCCTAGAATTCTTCAAATTAGATAGTCTCTTGAGGATGATGAAGAATACCAAATCCTGACAGGATATCTTAAATCTAGTAAAATCAACTCATTTTTCCTATTCATGGGAAGGGAAATGTTAGTCTTCATTCTTTTCCCTTTAATAATCTGCGTACTTTAGTCCACCCAAAATTTCTAGAAACTTTACTAAAAGACTTCATCTTTCTATTTGTACATCCATGTGTACTTTCAGCTGTATAACTGAGTGTGGGTATTTTTTACCCTTGAATACACATTACATTTTTTTATTTCACATTTCTTATGTCTAAAAGAAGCTTGAACATAGAATAAAGGAATCTTCTCCTTTTTGTATCTTGGCTGAAACTTTATCAGCATACACACATGTAGGAAATAGAAGAATTAGGACTAAAACTCAGACCTTCTGATTTGAAGCCTGGTATTCTTTTCTGGTGTCACTTCCTTTTTAGGGTCTCAGGTGATAAATACAGTTAATAACAATAGTAATCATTACCACTTTTTTTAAAGGGCTGATATCTTTCAGGCTTTGAATCTGCTTTTTTTTTTTTTTTCTTCTAGGGGATAGGAAATGACAAACTTTATTTGAATAACTCATTACTTAAGAATAGCTCTTTTTTAAAGAGTTGAAAAGCATCAAAAGAATAATATCTCATAATAATATTTGTTTACATATTTCTTACAGCTGCTTTCATGCTCCAGAGACAGAGTTGAGTATTTGTGACAGAAATTCTATGGCCTTCAAGGCTTAGACTATTTACTCTTTGGCCTTTTGCAGAAAATTTGCTGACCCCTACTCTAAAATCTATATTGTTAATCTTTGTACTAGATCTTGTTGGGCTCATGTTGAATATTATTAGAATTTCTAGATTATTTGGCATTGTATGAGAGTTTTAAAATGACAATAATAAACAACTTTGTCCCTTTGGATAAGAATGGCACAGATGTGAAATTTTAGGAACTGCTCAATAAAACCATAAAATAGATGATTTTGTATTGTAGTTAGAGAAAACCTGATGAAATGTTTTACTTGCACATTGTTAGCTCTATGAATCGTTAGACAAAATTCATCCCCATTGAAAAATAAAATGAAAATAAATACAAAAGCAGAGCATTGGCTGGAAAGTTATGACTAAAGCTACACAATTAGTAGTTCAGCTAATAAGGCCTGTGACACAGGCTAAAGCAGTTAGCCTAAATACCAAAAGATTCATATTCAAAACACTTGTCATATACTGTGTGTTGTACACTTAAAGGTACTAACATTTTTCTTTTACCTTTTTGTTGTATAATATATAAATATACAAAAAAAAGAAAAAAGCAATAATTTTCAAAGCACTCTTCAACAAGTGGTTACAGGACAGATCCCAAAGTTTGTCATGGGCTACGATACTATCATCTCAGATTTTTCCTTCTAGCTGCTCCAGAACATTTGGAGGCTAAACAGAATATATATTTTTTTATTACCACAATCGACTTTTTTCTTTTTCTTTTTTTTTTTTTGTGAAAAGTAGCATATATACAAAAAAGCAATAAATTTCAAAGCACAATGCAGCAGTTGTAGAACAGATGTCAGAGTTTGGTGTGGGTTACAATTCCGCAATTTTAGGTTTTTACGTTCTAGCTGCTCTAACATACAGGAAACTAAAAGAAATAACAATATAATGACTCAGCAATCATATTCATTTGTTAAACCCTACCTTCTCTGTATAATTCCACCATCATCTTTGATCTTTCTCCCATATTTTGGGCTATGGCCATTCAAACCTTTTCCTGTTGAAAGGGGCTGTCAGTAATATAGGATAGGGAGATGGAACTAGCTGATGTTCTGGAGAGGCTGGGCCATCTAGGACTTTCTGGCCCAGAGACCCATCTAGAGGTTTTAGGTTTCTGGAAAGTTACCCTAGTGTTTGGAACCTTTGTAGAATCTTATATACTGCCCTAGGTGTTCTTTAGGATTGGCTGGAATGGTTTTGGTTGGGGTTTGGCAAGTTATGGTAGGTGCAGTGTCTAACTGAAGCTTGTATGAGTGACCTCCAGAGTAGCCTCTTGAGTCTACTTGAACTCTCTCAGCCACTGATACCTTGTTACACTTCTTTTCCCCCTTTTGGTCAGGATGGCATTGTTAATCCCATTGTGCCAGCACCAGGTTCATTCCTGGGAGTTGTCTTCCATGCCACCAGGGAGACTTTGACCCCTGGATGTCATGTTCCAGGGAGGGCAGTGATTTCACTTGCAGAATTGGGTTTAGAGAGAGAAAGGCCACATCTGAGCAACAAAAGAGGTCCTCCCAAAGTAACTCTTAGGCATAGCTATGGGTAGGCTAAGCTTCTCCACCGTATATATAAGCTTCGCAAAAGCAAGCCTCAAGATCAAGGACTTGGCCTGTTTGATTGGGGTGTCCCTAATGTTTGGCACGGTGTCAGGGTTTTCCCTGATGGTAAAGTTTAATAGTTCCACATTTTTTCTCCCATCCCTCAAAGGACATTGCCAATACTTTTTGATTATCTGTTTAATATATTCTGGGATGTATCCATGTATTACATGAAGCTGTGCAGGATTGAACGCCCCCATTCTTTGAATCTACTGTTTTTATATTCTCACAGCCTTTATGGTTTCCTCATTTTTCAACAAGTGGTTGTTCCAAGGTATTAAACAAACCCAGCCAGTCTCTTGGCTGGTGATAGGTAGGGCCAGAATCTAAACCTAGTCTGACCCTCTAAGTCGTTTCATTACTGGAAAGATGGGCTTGTGGCCAACCAGATTTGTTCCAGCCATAGGATCTCCCTAAGCACATTTTCTTGATAGGTAATGGTGCTAATGATATCAGATTTTAAGCTGCTGTATTATATTGGCTCATCAGCCCAGAACATTTACTATTACTGGGATAAGCTTTATAGCTTAAATGACTTTAACTCACTTTTCTTCCCCTTGCCCCTGAAAGAGGGTCTCTCCAGGTTGTACCCTCTAACAAACCCTTTGCACTGGGTTTCTTGCTTAGTGAAATATAAGAGGACCAAGCTAAAGTAAGGAATACATTTTCTTTTAAAGCAGTCATTAGTATTATCTACCTACTTATTTTTGGAACATTAATTTGGATCAGTCAAACTTACTTAGCATCTGAAGACAAGTTAATTTTTATCTGTGAAACAAAGTACTGTAGTTTTGTGTTCAGATAATTAAAATTCACCAAAATGGGTAGCTTTGAGAACAGCTTAATAGCTTTCTCTAAAAATAATCCATTCACAGTTGATAGGTAGCATTTTAGCTGTTTAACAATGTGTACAGTATATGGTGCTTGGGTATGATGAGAGATCTACTTTCTATAGGCAAATTTTATCATCACTAAATATTATTACAGCCTCTGCTGTAAGATACTGTAATGATGGGAGTCTGGGGAGGATGCTGAAAATCTGAAAATTCCAGAAATTTTATATCACAGCCTTAGAAGTCACCATGGAAGTCTGGGCATTTATTCTAATCATACTGCCATTGCTCAAAACCTATTTGGAATATTTCTCTTGAAATTGCCTTCTCTATGAATTTACAAACCATGAACAAAAACCAACCCTGTAATTCTGTACACAGCTCAGTTTTTTAAAAATCACATATGGAGGTATAATTTATATACAATAAAATGCAACGTTTCTAGTTGAACAGCCCTGTGAACCTGACATGTATGTGCCTGTATAACCATCCCTGCAGTAAAGATGTGGAACATGTATGTCACCCCGACAAGCACCCCGTGTTCCTCTGCAGTCTTTGCTTCAGGCAAACACAGATCAGCTTACTGTCACTCTAGATTAGTTTTAGCCTTTGTACAATTTCATGGAATTATAGTGCATGTACACATTTTAGTCTGGCTTCTTTTACTTAGCGTAGTGTTTTTCAGATTCATCCTTGTAATGGCATGGGCCAGTCATCTTTTCCTTCTGTTTCTTGAGTAGTGTTCCATTGTACGGATGCCCCCCCCCCCACACACACACACACAGTCTGTTGACTTTTTCTTGTTGCTGGATATTTGGGTAGATCCCAGTTTGGGGTTTGATGAATAAAGCTCCTATAAACATTTGTGTGCATGTAGACGTATATATTTTCATTTCAATACTGAGTAGAATTACTGGGTTGAATGAGTAAATGTTAAACTTTTTAATAGACTGTCATTCTCTTTTCAGAGTGGTTGTACCATTTTGCAATCCCACCAGATGTATAAAGTTCCATCTTTTCTATATCTTCACCAACAATTAGTATAGTGTCTTTTTTATTTTAACCATTCTGATGGGTATGTGGTTTTAATTTGCATTTCTCTAATGATACATCAGTCTTATTTTCATAGATTTTACTACCAGCAGAAATTCATATCTTTTACCTATTTAAAAAATTGGATTGTCTTTTTTATTTTGAAATTTAGGACTTCTTTATATATTCCAAAAATAAGTCCTATGTTTTGCAGATTTTTTCTCCCATCTCCATAGCTCATTTTTGACCCTGATGGTGTCATCTCTCTTGCTCACCAGTCTTGTTCACTAGATCCCTTTCAGCAACCTTTCCCTTTCTGTCTTGCTATCTCTTCCTCTGCTCTTATCTCTGAGTGTTACATTCCTGGGGTTTGGATCTGTTCACGCTTCTCTTATTCTGTACTCATTTTCTTCCCGGGTGATCACACTGAACCTCTTGACTTTAAATTCCTAGATGTCTGTGCCGCTTCAAATTTATACCCCCAGTTTTCTAATCTCCAGACATGTATGTCCAACTGTTGACATCTAATTTGTTTAACTCCATCACTGGAAGCTTAAATTTGCTCCCAAACTGAGATTATGTCATAATCCCCCACCCCAGTCTGTTCCTTGTTTTAGTATGTGTCTCACTTGGCCTTCCTGGTTGTAACAAGGTACTTTCTTGTTTTCTCTATGCAGTTCACCAAGTCCTTTCTTTTCTTTTCATTTTAGTGAAAATGAGGGTCATTATTGTATTGATTTTATTACTCACAGTTTGCTTCCCTTTTCTGGACTTGATACTTTATTCATGACTCAGCTGGTTGTAATGCATCCATAATTTTTTCCTTTGTGTATGTTCTTTGTTCTCAAATATCTTGGTTCTCTACAGGGGGTAACCCCCCATACAGTCCCCCCCCCCCACGCACACACGGTGACAGTCAACAGTGGTGACTGTGGGAGGAGCATGTTAATGACATCGAGAGATCAGAGGACAGGGATGTGCTAAGTATCCTGCTTGCACAGAACAGCTCCTCATTGACCCCAGTGTCAAGTGCTGAGGCGGAGAAACCCTGCCCTAGACTTTGCTTCATTCCTTTTATGGCAGTTAGTGTGGAGATGTCTCTGATGCTAATCTGATTTTACTTTTATTTGTAGGGGGAGGTTTCATAGGAATTCGTGAGATTTTTAAAATGTATACTTAAAATATAAAAGGATTTCAGAAGGTTAAGTCTAAGTGTAACTTTTTTTACTTCACAGATTCAAGTTTTTCTTTTATACGGAAGAGTTTTCAGTGGTTGGTGTTCTGCCTCTCAGGAAGACTCCCTGTATGAGACCGTACACACTGGTCTGATTCCTAACCGTTGGCCTACAGCATACTTTCATCAGTTGCTCTCATTCACCTAAATTGGAAACCCCAGTCCTGCTTACCTTCAGAGTTAGAAGTTTTATTCATGTAACAAATATTTAGATGTTTACTGTGTTCCAGGTACTGTTCTAGACTCTGGAGATGCAACAATAGATGAAACAGAAAAAAAAATCCCTGCTTTGATGGAGCGGATATTTTTTATATTTTGGAAGATGTGTTTGGATTATGGGACTGCCCCTTCTTGAACCATTTCCCACAACTCTTGCTCCATTTAGTTCAGGCTTTTTTTTTTTTTTTTTAATCTCTGCTATCCCTGAGTTGCTGAGATTTCAGCATGCCTTGTTAAAGTAAATAACAAAAATCAACACAGATAGAGAACCATTCTCAGAAGTTATATGCTAAACCTGTTTTGGGGCTTAAGATAGATTAGGGTGGTAGTTAGAATTCTAGTGTAGACAAGTTCACATCCTGTCCCAACCATAGTACCAGCTGGAGCGTTTTTCACTGGCTTGTAAACTCATAATAAGCTTCCAGGAGGATTGTAGTTTCATAGTTTAGGATATAGCAGCATAATGTCATTTTACTTAGCTCACCGTACGCCAGTGAGACAACATGGAGATTTGGTGTGGCCCTCCATTCTCCTTCTGTTCTATGAGGTTATCAACTGCAGGTTCCAGGCAACATGTCCTGATAACTGTAGACCCCAAAAGCTCTCCCATTACTCATCTGTTTTCCCCTGTTGGTTCATTTGGGGAATAAGATAGGCACTGGAGTCCCCTGCTTGGTGGCGCTCTGACATTTTTGGGAAGCCAAGCAAGCCCACCACAAAGAAAGGAAACTGGGTGAGCGTTTGTCCTAGTCCTGCTGCCAGAGGATTCGTTGGAGTGGAATATCTCTTCCCTTCTTCGTTTCCTCCTGCTCTAATTGAGTGGTATCCTGTGAATTGTGTGGATAGAGTCCTGGAAAATGTCCAAATCAAGGCAATGCTTTCTTCCTGAAGACCAGCTGCCACCATCCTGGGCTTTTCTTCTGCCCACCAAGTCCTTTCAACTCACCTTTTTTTACAGTCTTTTTTTCTTGTGTCTCTTCTCTTATTCTAGTATATTTCAGGGCTTTACCACTCCCTCTAAGAGGTGTGGGTTGTTTTGTTTTGTTTTATTGTTTTCCTGACTTTGGCAGGCTGCTGGTTCATGGTGCCCTTGGGCCTGTGATGCTGACTTTCCTGCAGTGGGTGGTGTGTTTCATACAGTGAAGAACTGACCTACCCAAAATGTCAAGCATGTGCTTGTTGTTTACTCTCAGCTGTCATGTCCTGCCTGTACTACCCTGTCCCTCCTAATGGTTTCCTTTTTTCAGCTTTTCCCTTTACAGTTCATTCTTCACATCACAGCTGGAGAGATCATTTAAAAATATAAATTGGGTGCTTTATTCCCTAGTTTAAAGTGAACATGCATTTAATATAAACCTTAAATCCTTAGCACAACTGCCAAGTTAGACACCTATTTCTTCAGCCTCATCGTGAGCCGTGTTCGTTATATTCGGTACTCTCCACCCACATTAACCCACACATATTTTTGGGTCCACAAATACTCCAACATTAGTCCCTCCCTGCTTATAGAATACTAGTCTTTTCTCCCACTCCTCAGCCGGCTAATTCCTGCTCATCCTTCAGGTCTCTGTTTAAATGCCAGTTCTTTAGAGAGAAGGGACCTTCCCTGAGCCCCTAATTTAAACCAAGTTCTCTAGTTATCTATAGTTATAATCATTATGTAATTTGCATTTTCCCCTTTGCATCTATTGTATTTGTATAATATGTCAAATACGTTATGTTTGCAATGTGTAGTCATCATACATGCACACACCCATATGTGACTCTTCTCCTCCATACGTTATAAATTTTATAAAGGCAGGGAGCTTTCCATTTTCATTGCCCTTTCCACAGTGCCTTATACAGTGGAAGTAATTAATCAGCATTTGATAAATAAATGAAATAGACTTTACCATTTGAATGTTTGTTTTTTTTAATTAGTCAGTGTACCTCCTTCAAGATCCCAAACTGACATTGCTTTCTCTTGAATACAAACTTCTGTACTTATTTCCTGTTTCTACCATTTCCATGTGTCTGTAAATTCCCCTTATAATGGAGGCTCTTGATCTTTTATTGTGCCTTAGACCCCTTAGGAAGTGGGTAGAACCTGTGGCTCCTTCTCACATTAATGTTTTTAAATGGATAAAATAAAATATGTAAGAATACAAAGGAAATCAGTTATGTTGAAATAGTTTTTTAATATTAAGAAACTCTGTAATACTTGTTTCTTTATTAATTAATGCCTTAAATAACAAGCTTCAGCAGGTCTAACAACTGCTGTAATTAATTTCAAAGTAGTGATTAATATAAAATTTTGGGAATTACAACTGTAGTCTTCTCATTGGTCTTATTTTTCATTTTACCTCCTTCAGTCAGATTTATACCTGTGTTTCTGCTTGTGTCACTCTCATGGCCTGAGGATTTCTTTCTATTGTCAGAATAGAGTATAGATTTCTCAGCACAGTCTGATATCACCTTTTGCTCTCTTCCAGGACATGTTAAGAAACTCCAGCCATGTTTGAACTTTCCATGCCTTAGCTCCTGTAGCTCCTTCTTTCTAAATGCTTTCTCTTGGACTGCCTGTTAAAATTCTGCCTGCTCTTTAAAGCTGCAGGTGAAATATCACCTTCTGAAAGAGGTCCACAGATACTAGCACAGAACAATGCTGACACATAATACGCACTCAGTAAATTGTTGCTATTATTAAATAAGTATTATCCATAAAATTTTCTGTCAGTTTTGCCACTATTTGGTTCTCAATGAATAAATTATAAACATTTTGAGCAATGTGTATATATGGAGCAAGGCAAAGCTGTATATCTAAGTACAAGCAAGTATAATATAATGTGAGTGCATAAATGCTTCATGTTTAGAAGTTTATTTTGATCTAGTTTTGCATGTTTTATGAACACTGATAAGTTTAATCAGAGCAAAATGAGAGAATAATTTAATAGATCTGGGCATTTCTTAGTGTTTAAACTTGTCACAAGAGACACCAACCAAAATTCCTCAGAGGTCTGATATTATTTAAAGTACCATTAGTCGTTGTCTTTTTTTTTTTTTTCTTTTGTTAAAACAGAAAAACCCTGCAAACTCCTGGTAGTTCAGTGTTTTTCACATTTTAAATTTACTTTAAATGCTACTGAGTATCAATCTGCCTCATGTAATATATACCCAAAACAAAACTTTTTACACATGGAAAAATAAGACTTAAAAGTGCGATAACAATCATATTAGCAGTTGTTGCTTTTTACACAGTTACTTGTCCAAGTGAGACTCTAACAATAATTGTTTTCCCTAAGAATGTGAGACAAATACCATAGCGATCTGGGTTAATATACTTGGATGTCAGAAAAATTTCCACTCTCTGTTGTAATGACAGTCTGTCTTTCAGCTATTAACTGGTGCCTGTTGCTTAATTTTAAAACCAGTGTTGAGAACTGGTATGTTTCTTTTTTCCTTAATAGTGACACTTTGGTAGAAGCAAGTGTGTACTTTTCTCCAAGTTTTGTCCCTATGACAGTGTTTCGTACGCCACCTAAATGTACACTAGGCCTCTGCTGCTCTGCCCCCCCACCCCAAAGTTTGTTTTCTCTTTGTGTTATGTTTTAGATCATTTCAGTTGCTATTCCTTCAGTTCACTGAATTTTTCTTCAGTGTATAATCTGTTATTAATCCAACCATTGTATTTTTTTATTTCTAGAAGTTTGATTTAGTCTTTTTAATATCTTCCATTTATTTCCTTATTGTTGAGACTTTCTTCTACTTTCCTTCATAAATAAAGGAAATTTATTTATAATAGCTATCTTAAAATCCTTGTCTAGGGTGGGCCTCGGTGGCTCAGCAGGCAAGAATGCTTGCCTGCCATGCCAGAGGACCTGGGTTCGATTCCCGGTGCCTGCCCATGTTAAAAAAAAAAAAAATCCTTGTCTACTAGTTCTATTATCTTTTTAATTTCTAAATGTTTTTTAAGTGGATTTTTCTCTTTGTTATGGCTATATTTTCTTGCTTTTGGGGATAGTATTAAGTTTTTTTTTTCCTCATGCAGAAAGATTTTTTAGTTTGTATATTTAGTTGCTATCATTGTACATTCTAGGCATTCCTAGATTATTATACGATAAAGATTGAGATGATACTGTTAAGTTTTGACTGGATGCAGGGCATTGCAAATTTTACATTATTACAATATGCTAGATTTTTTGGTAGTCCTTAAACTATTTTTGAGCTTTTATTCACGATGCAATTAAGTTAACTGGAAACAGTTGGATCCTTTTGAGGCTTACTTTGAAGGTTTCTTAGGCAGGTCCAGAGTAGCCTTTACTTGAGGCTGATTTGGCCCCACTCCTGAGGAATGCTTTCAGAGAACTTGTCTTCTGCCCGTGTTACGAGGTCTCTGTGTGTTGGCTGATGGAACAGGATCTGTTTATTCACAATTTTGTTCCCTAGGCATTATTCACCTGCTCCTTTCCAGGGGCTTTCCCCCAGCCTTGTTTCTTACTTTTAAACTATCTTGTCTTACATAATTGATTTCCTTTTTCTCACAGTGGGAAATAGACACAAATGGTGAGATTAAAGCAGTCTGAATTGTCCTAGCTTGTTTTGTATATTGCCTCCTCTAGAAAGGTGTTTTAAAACTGTAATCAGTGTCATTTCATTTTGAATCTTATCTTTAGTTTAGAATCACCCTAATTACTGTAATAGCTGCATAGTGACCTATTCTGTTGCCATCCCATAATTTATTAAAGCCCTTCTTATATTTGACAAAACAGGTTTAGTTCTGTTAGGTGGTGCTGCAGGGAGTATCCTTAGATTATCTCTGTTCTGAAGGAGGTGCACACGGGAGAAAGGCAGGCGGACTCATGTCGTATTTCCCTCAGCAGTCAGTACTTAAGCTGTTGTGTTAAATGATTGAGGTGGAATTTAACTTATAAAATTCAGCTTAGTAAAGATTTCAGTTATCTTTTTGGTGATCGTTTTATTTCGTCAAGTATTCACCCTTGTTTTTATGGGAAATTAAAATAGTGATGAAATGTTTGTGTTTCCTTGTACTTATTAAATTAAGCCCATATTATCTATGCGCTAATTGTTTCATCAGTTTTGGATGTATCATTTAGTGGAATACTTTTAAAATAAACTTACGTTGGAATAATTTTGAATTTACAGAAACATTTGCACACACAGTAAAAATTTCCCCAGATGTTAACATCTTACATGACTACAATCCATTCATCAAAGCTAAGAACCGATGTTGGTGTGTTACTGTTAATTAAACTCCAGACTTTATTTGAATTTCACCAGTTTGTCCATTAATGTCCTTTCAGTTGCAGAATCCAATTAGGATATCACTTTCCATGTAATTGGCAGGTCTTCTTAGTCTCCTCTGGTCTATAGTAGTTTCTCAGGCTTTCCTTTTTCCTCATGACCATGACAGTTTTGAGGAGTACCAGTCAGATGTTTTGTAGAATTCCAATTTGTGTTTGTCTGATGTTTTTCTTATTACTAGACAGGGGAATAAATACCACAGAGGTGCTGTCCCCTTCTCACCTGCCAGGGATGGAGCTGGCCACGGCTTCCTGGTGGTGGTAGCCATGGCCCCTTGGTGAAGGCGGTGTCTGCCAGCGTTCTCTGTTATCAAACTACCGGTTTTTTTCCCCTTTCCATATTCTCTGGAAGCAAGTCACTAAATCCAGCCCACTCCCAAAATGTAGAGGAGAAGTAAGTTCCACCTTCTGAAGGAGAGAACTTTTATCTACATATATTATTTGGAATTATCAGGAAGACTTTCTCTTCTTCATTTGTTTATATCAGTATGGGTTTATTTGTGTGTATTTTCTACTTTGGGTTATGATTAATACTGCATTACTTATTTCACCCATTTTATTGTTTTGTTTGTGGGTATTTTTGTTTGTCTTAAGCATTTCCTTCCTTTTCTCGGACCACAGAATGCTCTGGTCTCATCTTGTATTTTCCCTGTTTGTGCCCTAGACTCAGCCGTTTCTCAGAGCACTGGTTCCTTTTATTGAGAATGGTATTTAGAAACCAAGATTTGGGCCCTGGTTATATTGGAATACTTTTACCCGTCTAATACTAAATATCTGAAAATGTTAGTAAATTACCTTAATGGAAGAGAAAGAAGTACTCAAGTTTTTGTCAGAACCTTTAGAACATGAAACAGAGTTGGTCATTTAGTCCAACAACATGTCTTTCTAACATTTAGCAAACTGAAATGCATGTTGGGTGCCTGATTAAGTCTCAGCTCGTAGGGCTGGGAGCCCAGCTGGCCTGTACTGCCACCCATGCCGTACTCCTTCCTGACTTTGAGGTCTGACTCATGACATCTTGGACCATTGGAAAGGATCTTTGGCCTGGAGTTCATTAGTATTATCGGTATCTTGGGGCGGAGGGGCTAGGACAAGGGGAAGCTGGTTGTCCAGACTAAAATGCTTGTGGCTAACAGCTTTGCCCTTCGCCCAGTTCCTTGTGCTACATTTGTGGCTTAACCACAGGAGTTTTGGTAGCAGTTCTTTCATTGGGAGATATTAGATAAGCATAATAGTTTGTTTCTCCCCTACAAGTTTGGTATAGCCACTATAAAGAAGACAGGAACAATTTAGAACGTGTACTTCTGTTCTTGACAAATTTAGTCTGACAGAGAACATTTGAACAAGACCCAGCTAGGAAACATGAGGTTTGTGAAATGGACACCTGTTTGCCCTCAGTCTGCCCATGGCTGCTTGGCTTGTACTGTCTTTTCTTTTGGCAAAAAGGGTCTCCTTGCCTCCAGGCCAACTAGTGGCACTGCCCCACAGCCCCCATTCCATTCTTTTAATTGATTTGTACCTGGGAGAACTTTATAAAAACATAGGCATTGGCATGCTAAAAATCTCTCCTTAACATCCTTTGGTCTTAAGACTTATCTTAGTGGTTCACCTTGATTTTCCCACCGTTCTCCTCCTCCTTGCCTTCTTATCACTTCCATTCCTGTACCCTTCCCCTCCATTTACTTACTTACACTAGGGTACTACAAATCATCTTACTGCAGGTTGAGTGAGGGCTTTCCAGTTTGTATTTTTCTCAGTCTTTCCTGTTTGTAAGTCTTTCTTTTTTTGGCTCCTGATTCTTACAAGTAGGTGTTGTAGTTGGACAACAAGGGCCCTCATTCTAGCACCACCACTTTCCAGCAGTGTGAATTCAACAACTTACTTTATCTTTCAGAGCCTCAGTTTCCTCATCTGTAAAATGAAGCTGGCGGTAGGTATCTTTCTCATAGATTATAATGCGGATAAAATAAGGCAACGCCTTGCACAAAGTAAAAACCCAATATATGATTGCCATTATTACTTACTACTTAACTCCCTCTCTTTAACCCGTTCCTCTTCCTCTGCCTGCTTCCGAGTTCTTTCTTCTCAAGTTTGTCTATCTCTCCTTAGCACTGCTATGCACCCATGGTTTCTGGTTAAGATTCTCACTCTTAATCTGAAACCTTGATCTCTCCCCTTGCGTGGAACTTTCATTTCCTCCATCTGAATCACCCACAGATCTTTAAATCAGAATTGGTTTTTAAAAAAATGTTGTTTTATCTCCTCATCTTCCTTTTGTACCTCTCAGACCCAGATCTGCCCCTAATATTTACAAGACCTGGATCAAATCTTACAAATAGAGCCCTACGTAACGTATAAGTCAAGCTAAGAAACATTAAATGTAATATATTCTGTCCTCCTAGCAGGGCTGATATACCTTCATAATAACCTAGAAGTCCTCGTCTCCTTAGGGTTAAAAATTCCCAATCTCCTTAGGGTTCTCTGCTGGCAGTACAAGTAGGACAGGCTGCCAGCACACTGCTTTCCCCTTCCCAGCTCCAGCTCTGGCACACTGAGGCTTGAGCACGTGTGTGGATACCCAGCCTGCCCAGGGCTCTAAGCAGCCACCCCTTGGTCACCCTTGTGGCTCACACACGGGAGGTGCATTTCTGCCCTGGGCAGAGACCCCGGGCTGGAAGCCTGCACAACTGAGGGCCAGATTCAGACTGCAGGAAATGGTGGTCCTCCTGAAAGCATGTTCCCTTGACCCCTCCCTTCCTGGGGAGGGGCACAGAGGGATGAGGCCAGCGGTCCCCACCCATGTCCTGATCATTTCCATCTCCAGGTGTTTCTTCTCACTGTTCCTTGTGCTCTTGCCCATCTGTCCAGATCCAGCTCATCCTTCAGGATGTGGCTTATTTGTCTCAGCTTCTTAAGCCCTTATTGGGAGTTCATCCACCCAGGTGTTCTCTGTGTTTCAGAAGTGCTTTACTAGACTAAAAGGCACGGTGTATATAGTCTGTTCTTTTTTTAAAAAAAAAATTTGCATATGGGCAGGAGGCACCAGGGATCGAACTCCAGACCTGCAGCACGGCAGGGCAGAGCTCTGCCTGCTGAGCCACAGCAGCCACCCTATAGTCTGTTCTTGACTCCTTCCTTCTCTAAATTGCAAGCTGCTTAAGAGTAGGATCATTGTTTTTGCCACCAGTCTTAACATAAAGTCACACAAATGGTAAGTGCCTCCTGAGTGTGTCTTCAACTCAGTGCAGCTCCAGCATCACTCTCATGTGGTGGTAACCCTAGCAGAACAGGAAGTGGAACTAGTTTAGCATGGCTTGCTCATAATTGACTCGTGCTGGATCCCTTTTCTTCCCTAAGTGAACACAAAATCTGTTAAATAGTCCTCTCCAGAATTTTGTGGGCTTCTACATCTACATTTTGTGGTCAGTAGGTTGTGGAATCTGTTTATTCCCACCTGCCCCAGCCCAGGAATGAACCACATGTCAAAGGAGCCCTGTTCCTTTTCTTTCCTTAAACAGCTTTATTGTGAAATAATTGACACATAATAAACTACACAAATTTAAAGTATATAGTTTGATAAGTTTTTTCATCTTATACAGCCATGAAACTATCAGCACAATTAAAATAAAGACCACGTCATCCATCACCTCCTAAAGTTTCTTTGGTTCCTACCTTCTGCCTTCTCCCTTTCGCACAGCACGCCTCCTTGATCCAGGCAACCCAAGTGGTATACTTGTGTCCCTATAGATTAGTTTATATTTTATATAAATGGAAATATTTTTCTTTTGGTCTGGCTCCATTCAGCATAATTATTTTGAGTTTCTTCCATTCTGCTTATATCAAGAATTCATCCCTTTTATTGCTGAATAGTAGGGATCTAATCTGAAATTTTAAAATATATGTTTTTATTGTAAACAACAAACATATAAACATTCTTGATATACAGACGTTCTTTACATGGTATACAATCATTGGCTCACAGTATCATCACATAGTTGTGTCTTCATCACCATGATCATTTTTTTGAACATTTGCATCACTCCACCAAAGGAAATAAAAAAGAAAAAGGAAAAAACTCATACATGCCTTACCCTTTACCCCTCTCTCTCACTGAAAACTACTATTTCAATCTAATCAAATCTATTTTAACCTTTGTTCCCCCATTATTTATTTTTTAATCCATATTTTTAACTCATCTATCCATACTGTAGATAAAAGGAACATGAGAAACAAGGTTTTCACAATCACACAGTCACACTGCAAAAGCTGTATCATTATACAATCATCTTCAAAGAACATGGCTACTGGAACACAGCTCTGCAGTTCAGGTACCCTCCAGCTACTCCAGTACACTAAAAAGGGGATATCTATAGAATGTGTAAAAAATAGTCTCCAGGATAACCCCTCGACTCTGAAATCTCTCAGCCACCGACACTTCATTTTGTCTCATTTCACTCTTCTCCCTTTTGGTAGAGAAGGTTTTCTCAATCCCTTGATACTGAGTCCCAGCTCATACCAGGATTTCTGTCCCACATTACTGGGAATGTTTACACCCCTGGGAGTCATGTCCCACGCAGAGAGGGGGGAGGGCATTGAGTTCACTTGCCCTGTCAGCATGGAGAGAGAGGCCACATCTGCATCACTCTTTATTTCTGTCTTTCTTTTTCCCCCCCTGTATTTCTATCTTTATGCCAGTACAACATTATTCTGGTTACTGTGGCATTGTAATTAGTTTTGAAATGAGGAAGTGTGAGTCCTCTTTCTTCTTTCTCAAGATTGTTTTGGTTTTTTGTGGCCTCTTGCACTTCCATTTGAATTTGAAGATTCGCTTTTCCATCTGCAGGAATTTTGTTCAGGATTGCAGTGAATCTTTAGATTGTTTTGATAGTGTTAACATTTTAGCAATATTCGGAATTCCAATCCACGAACACAAAATGGATGTCTTGGTATTTATTTAGATCTTTATTTTTTTTCCAATAGTGTTTTGTAGCTTTCATTGTAGAAATCTTTCACCTCCTTGGCTAATTTCATTCCTAGATTTTTTTTTAATTTACATGCTATTGTAAATAGAATTGTTTTTATTTATTTTTATTTATTTATTTATTTATTTTTAATTTGCATATGGGCAGGAGGCACCAGGGATCGAACTCCAGACCTCAAGCACGGCAGGTCGGAGCTCTGCCTGCTGAGCCACGGCAGCCGCCCAATTGTTTTTATTTTTAAGATTTTTTTCCCTTAATTAGGAAGCTCTTCATGGTTTTTAAAATCTTGAACAAAGTATTTAACTTTAAATTTTTGTTCCTAAGAAGAGCAAATTTATCAGTTAAAAGAAAACCCATCCAAGGCTGTTTAGTCAGAAATTGGATTAAAATTGAAAACAGCAGCCATCTTTTATTTACGAGACATTTAAAGAAAAATATTGCATTTTGGCTTGGCTAGAATGGGGTGCTGGGGTAGAATCCGGGGTGGTGAGCAGAGAGTAAATTCTTAGGGAAAAAGAGAGAAAAAATAGGGTTAGTAATGTCAGTGTTATTTAAAAACAAAAAACTATTGAAAAAAAGACCAAAAAGTCCATGATAGATGAGATATGCCAGTATATTTACCATATATGACAGAAGATATATAAAACAAAACTGAGACATCAAGCAGATAGATAGTCGTTGTGGACAATTATAACCTCTTGTGATCAGTTCCACACACACACACACACACACACACACACACACACACACACACACCCCAAAATGAATAGACCAGAACATACAGAACAGACCAGAACATACCAGACTCCAGTGGCAGGATCACACCTTTTCAGAAGTGGAGAGTTGAGGGTAAGCTCAGCCTTCTTACTTAAAAAGGGCTCAGTGGATTGTTCCTTACAGTGATACAGTTAGAGGGCAAACTGACCGTAACCACCACTCCCACAGCACACAAACATACACCCTACACCACCCAAATCTTACTCTTAAAAGCAAATTTATGGCTATTTTTGTCTACCATGTTACAGTTAAACCAGAAAATTGGTGGCTTAGACCTTCATGCAACAAACCAAAGCAAAAAGATTTAAGCAGTGATTCCTTTACCTGAGAAAATGTGTCTCACGTCAGAGTATTTGGAGGCGCCTCTGTAAAGTGTATTAATGGCATGTGGAAGAATTGAAGATGAGCCCCAGGAGCAGAGTTGTGTAGTGGAGCCAGACAGATGCTCAATAATTCTAATAATAACTAGACTGATAAATGCCATTTTAGAAGCACATGCTTAAGATTATCGTTATTTTTAAAAATTTATTTATTTAAAAAATTATACAAACGAACTAAAACATTAACATATATAATCAGTAATTCACAGTATCATCACTTAGTTGCATATTCATCATTTCTTAGAACATTTGCATCAATTCAGAAAAAGAAAAAGACAACAGAAAAAGAAATAAAACGAAAACAGAAAAAAAAGATTATATATACCATACCCCTTACCCCTCACTTTGATTAGCATTTCAAACTAAATTTATTTTAACATTTGTTTCCCCTATTATTTATTTTTATTCCATATGTTCTACTCGTCTGTTGACAAGGTAGATAAAAGGAGCATCAGGCACAAGGTTTTCACAGTCACATTGTGAAAGCTATATCATTATTCAATTATCCTCAAGAAACATGGCTACTGGAACACAGCTCTACATTTTCAGGCAGTTCCCTCCAGCCTCTCCATTACATCTTGACTAACAAGGTGATATCTACTTAATGCGTAAGAATAACCTCCAGGATAACCTCTCCACTCTGTTTGGGATCTCTCAGCCATTGCCACTTTGTCTCATTTCACTCTTCCCCCTTTTGGTCGAGAAGGTTTTCTCAATTCCTTGATGCTGAGTCTCAGCTCATTCTAGGATTTCTGTCCCACATTGCCAGGAAGGTGCACACCCCTGGGAGTCATGTCCCACATAGACAGGGGGAGGGTGGTGAGATTGCTTGTTGTGTTGGCTGGAGAGAGAGAGGCCACATCTGAGCAACAAAAAAGGCTCTCTTGGGGGTGACTCTTAGGCCTAAATTTTAAGTAGACTTGACCTATCCTTTGTGGGATTAAGTTTCATGTGAACAAACCCCAAGACTGGGGGCTCAGCCTATAGCTTTGGTTGTCCACACTGCTTGTGAGAATATCAAGAATTCAACTTGGAGAAGTTGAATTTCTCCCCGTTCTCACCATTTCCCAAAGGGGACTTTGCAAATACTTTTCCACTCACTGATCAAATCACTCTGGGATTCTTCGGGGCATCACTCTAGACAAACCAACAAAATCTCATGTCCTATCTGAGATTCCAAGTACTTACGGTGTTCAATCAAACTATCTACATAAGTTATATTAGGAAATGCACTAGTCAGAATATAAATTTTGTACCAAATAAACATTTTTTGCTTTAATCTCACATGTAAGGTCAGATTTTAAAATATTAATTACCATCTATTTTCAGTACCCTACAGTAATGACATTCCTTTGTTCTTCCTCATGCAAAAACATTTTTGAAATTTGTACATTTAGTCACTACTACTATACACTCTAGGCATTCCTAGATTATGCCATCTCAGTCTTTAACATCTATCTTTCCTTCTAATTTCATTTATGCCCCCAGCCCTCCTCCCTCTATCATTCTCACATGGGGGCTTGCAAATATTTTCCAGACACTGATCAAATCATTCTGATTTCATTTATGTCCCCAGCCCTCCTCCCTCTATCATTCTCACATGCAGCGTCATTCAGTATTTTAACATAATTACATTACAGTTAGGTAGTATTGTGCTGACCATTTCTGAGTTTTTGTATCCAGTCCTGTGGCACAGTCTGCATCCCTTCAGCTCCAATTACCCAATATCTTACCCTA
>PVIY010033766.1:0-27748 GCA_004026745.1 Myrmecophaga tridactyla | reverse complement strand
CCTGGTATGTGCTGGTCTAGGGGTGGGGCCATTTGTGTGCATGTGTAGAGCTATGGCAGCAGGTCCACATTATGTCTTCATGGGCTGGGGGCAGATGTGACCTGGCTGTGCAGGTCAGCACTTTCTTGGAGCTGGGGAACACAACTGAGGGCCATGGGCATGCATGGGTATAGGAGTGCCATAAACTGATGTTCCCAGAGCTAAAGGACGTAATTGGGGTCATGCACATGTGTGGGTCTAGGAGTCCCATAAACTGATGTACAGAGCTCATGGGGTCAGGGTGAGACTGTGACACTATGGGCAGGTGCTGGTGTAGCCTGGGTATGGAGGTATGTGCCTGCAGACTTTATGTGCTGGCAACAGCCTGCAGGAGCAGGGAGGAGGAGGTAGTGCTTGGGATGGGAGGTAGTGCTCAGGAGAGGTGCTGCACTTGGGATGGCGGTGTGGGGCGGATACATGTGCTGGGAGTTGGTGGGGTGGGGGGGTGCTTGGAGTTCAGGGAGTGGGGGCAGGTGCCGGGGTTCAGGTGCATGGAGGATGGAGTGAGACTGAGCTAGTGAGGGTAGCGCGTTCAAGGAACACAGCTTGGCTTACTTCCTAGTCCCAGTCTCCCCGTCCATGCACTCCTGTGGGTTGTGTGCTTCCACATTAGGCTCCAGTTTTCTGCTCAGTTCCTCAGCTTTTGCAACCAGGGCCATCCTCTGTGGTGCAGAAGGCTCGCCCAGTTCTGCTGCCCTCCCGTCCCTTCTCCAATTTTTCCTTGGAGTAGGACTGAACTCGATCCACTCTATTCGGTCATCTTCCCGGAACTCAGGAATGGAATTTTTGAGCCATAGGGGATGAACATTTGATGAACTGCCAAATTGCCTTCCAAAGATGCTTTAGACATTTACATTTTCACGAAAAATAACCAATTTAAAAAACACTGCTAATATAATGGATCTATCTGAATTTCCATAAGAAAGAATCAATAGACTAGTTGTTGCTTCAGAGGCCAATAAATTGAGAAAATTAGATTGAAGCAAGTCACCATGATGTACAGAAACAACATCAAGTAAAACAAAAATAGAATAATGCACTTCAAATTATTGGGGAAGAGGGGTAACTTAGCAAACACAGACCATACAACAAAAATAGAGTATAAAGGACACATTTCAGTACCATAAAAATCAGAAGTAAAAGTCTTATCAGACAAGTGTAAAACGCAGTATTTTTATCATCATAGTAAGTATGAATGGGGTACCCACCTATTAAAACTGAAACAGAAAAACCCTATCAAAACAAGCAAACAAAAAGACAATATACACTCTTAGTATCTCAAAAGGTTAAACAAATGGCAATGATATACCCAATAATAATAATAATAATAAATAAAAGATTGAAGTCAATGTAAAAAGTTTTAAAGGGGTGCAATGGTGGCTCAGTGGCAGAGTTCTCACTTGACATGCCAGAGACCCAGCTTCGATTCCCCATGCAAAAAAAAAAAAAAAAAAAGTATTAAAGGGCTGTCAAAGGTCTTTCTAATGCAATGATATTATACTATGTATCCAACTCCATCACTGACCTTACATTAACAATATAGCATTGAAATATATGCAGTAAAAAAGCACTGGAAATGCAGATATACAACAGTAAAGGAAGACTTTTATATCTTTCCTGAGTTCTTCCCAGATTGAGTAGATCAGATGAAAAATAAATTTGGAATGATGAAAATGTCTTGGTGATGGTAGCACAACCTTATGAACATAATTAACAGTATATTTGGATATGATTTAAAGGGGAAAAGTTTATATTGTATTTATGGTAACAAAATAAATTTTTTTTTTTAAAAATCAATGGAACTGAACTATACAATGAACCTTAAGTTAAACCATGGACTTTAATTCATAGTGCAATTATAGAACTTTTACTATTAAACTTTAACTATAAAACATTTGCCATCAATTGTGACAAATGTTCCACACCAATACAAGCTGTTGTTTGTAGGGTGGTGTATGGGAATCCTGTATTTTATGCATGATTGCTCTGTAAACCCACAACCTCTCAAATAAAAAATAGCAATAATAAAGGTTTAAAAGTACATTTGGAAAGGATTCAAAAATATCATTAATGAGATTTTATATATAAATGATACACATGTAATTATGACATATATTACATAAGTATGTATACTCCATAATATATAATAAGAATTTTAATATTTTAATATATATCCCATGTATGTATTATCTGTAAGGCACATATTGTTGGTTGCCCACCCAACAGCCATATTCTACTTTGTTTCTGGTTAACAGAAGACCACCTTGATTATATTTAACAGTAGTGTACAGAACACAATGGGTCAAATAAAATGTAATCTCATTTCTATTTGCTAGTGATTGGTAGGTGTGTGAGATCAGAGGGAAAACAGTTTTGAGGGTTTCTTGGAAATATTGTTATCCCTGACAAAAGACTTGTGAGGACCCCCCTCCCCCCCTTTTTTTTAATCCTTTCTTGCTTTTGGACATTTTCTTGAAATAAAACGAAACTTGGAATTGCTCAACTGTGACTCAATTGTCTTGGATCCATGAGAGCAGACATTTCCAATACAAGAAGGTGGCCAGGGCAGAGAGAAGAAAAGAGCCTGGGTCATTGATGAAATTTTTGAGCCACAAAATCAACCCTGGAAATCTCTACTTCCAAATGTGTTAAGTGAGATGAGATATTGGTTAACCTACTTTCTATCAACTCTTCTATTAGTTGCAGTTGACACAAATAGAGGCAACATTCTCAAACCACAGACCAATATGTTTGGAAATAAAAGAAGGGGGGAAAACACCACTTGGAATAAAAAACCTCTTCCCTGATGACTATTGGGTCACAAGATAATTAAAACTATTATTGCAATGAACTTAGTAAGTAACAGTGATAAAAGTATTCCATGTGAAAACTCATGAGATCAGACTAAAGGGCAACACAGAAGAAATAAAAGAAGAAAATAAAATGTGATGCTCAAGAAGTTAGAAAAAGAACACATGATAAACCTAGGGGCAGCAGCAGAGTCAATGATGAGAAATTCGAAATTAATTTACTATTTGGAACACATAAAGGCAATAAACTGATAAATAAAAGACCCAATTTCTTAAACACTTCAACAAAGTAGAGAAAATACTTATTAGCATACCTGAAAAGTAATTGTACAAAATGTTCTCTTATAATTATTTTTAATTCTTTTGTCTTTGATTATAGAACTTATCGTAAACATAATAATGTATTTTCTCTCTCCTTAGCCAGATTTCATCTTCAAATTAATTTTCACAAAAAATGCATGGGTGATGACTATGAGTTTGTGCTTATTTGAAAATGCATTTCTTAATAAAAGTGTGGGAAGAAAATTTCTGGATTAATTTCTAGAGAACTTGCCCTTCCTACAAAAATAAAACAGAAATTATAAGGTCATGTTTAATGATCGAATATTTCAGCCTAAGTTTTTTCTTAATAAAATATGTGGGTTTTTTTTTGTTTCTTCAACACATTTTTCATATATCTACTTCTTACAAGTTATCAGCCCAGGGGCAGATGGGGATATAATAAAGGAAAGGAACTCATGGACACTAAGCCTTTTTTGTTTGCTTGTTTTCCTAGAAATATAATATATTCACAGGGATATGATGCATTATTTGCAATTTTTAAATAATTTTTTTCTGGCACATGGTGAACCTATTTAATCTGAACATTCATAGTTTATTTCATGCCATGAAATTATCTTCTATTATAACAAATGAAAATTTGTTTCTTTAATATGTTCTGTAACCTCCATGTATCTGGATTTTCATTGTTTATTCTCCCAATCTCTCATCCTTTTTCCTGACTTTCATTATGATGCTTTTCCTGTCTTTTCTGTTTTCTCAAGCTCATCCTGCATGTGCTTGACTTGATTTTCTAAATGTCAGTTCTGCTTTCTTTAACTTCTAAATTGTTTTGCTTTGTTTTTTTCTTTTTTTGGCATGGGCAGTCACCAGGAATCAAACCCAGGTCTCCGACATGGCAGGTGAGAACTCTGCCATTGAGCCACCGTGGCCCGCCCCTAAATTGGTTTTAATTTGTATTATGGCTTTATTTTCCTCTTTAATTTCTTACCTTAACTCTGCTAAAGAAATATAATCTAATCTTTATCTCTTTCATGGAATGCATGTTTTTAAAAAACCTTCTTGAGAATGAAAAGCAGTTATCTAAATGTTTTGTCTCTGATGAAAATCATTTATTTTTGTGTTGTTCATCTAAAAATTGTTGAAGAAGTTTTGCATCATTCTCTTGTAGGTTCTTTTGCTGTCGTATCTTTGCATCATTTTATTTTGGTCTGCTATTTGTCACTAAATAGTATGGCATATTCTTCTGATTCCCTTTCCTGTTTATCCAAAAGTTATCATTAAAAATATATATTACAGGTGCCTGGGACCCAGGCTAGTACAACTCAATTTCAATTTCTGGGAATGGGTCCTAGGTGAGTCTACAATTCAGTTGAGCTAGAAGGCTACATATTGGTGGTTCTCATTATCTCTTCATCTGCTTGAGGGTGGTAGGGATTGAGCTGGGTCCACGGGAAGTTGAAGTTAAGAAACGAATACAGTGGAACTTCTCTTCTTTATTTGTTGAAACATTTATACCAGGGCCACTTCTGCAGAATACTTCCAGAAGTGTTCTGTTAGCTGTGGCCAATAATTGCCTTCGGATGCAGCTGACTCTCCCTTGACATACCTATTCCTATTACCTAAGTTGACAGAATATCAGGAGTAGATCTGAACGGAGTTTTAGGTACCAGAAGAAAACTTAACAGTCATATTTTCCAATGTGAGAAGCACAAAAGTGTTAAATCAATTGACCAGGGTATGTAGACAGGGTGGAGTGTATGGATGAGAAGGGACTTGATATTCCTGATAGAAGTAGGTACTTTATCTAAACGACCTCATTGCATATATTATAGTCACTCTCTGTGATGATGTAGATGAAAATTATTGCTTGCCTACTCAGTATCCACTCCCTGTCTTTCTACTTCCTAACAGCTTCCAGATTTTCCTTTGAGGAAGCATTCCTCCCCCAATCCAATCCAACTTTCAACATTCATCAGAAATCTTATCCCATTTGCCATAGTAATTGGTTTGGGAATGAGTAGGAAACTAGGTACAGGCAAGCAGTACACAACCTACTCCTGGCTCTGCTGATTGTTATAGGATGATCCTGACAGAGCAAACCTCAGGAATTTTGCTAAATAGTTGTAGGAAGCAAGACTTGCTGTCTGTCTCACTCTCCTACTAGATATGGCTGAGGAAGCATAAAATCCAGGTTACTTCTGTCAACCAGATTGTGTCCATCAGAAAAGCCAACATAGGAAGAAAGCCCAGGTAAAAAGATAAGGGAGAATGAAAAAATAAAATTAAATTAAAAAAATAAAAAGATAGGGGAAAGCAAGAGTATTGAGAAAAAAAAATAGACTGAAAGCCCCGATCGAGCTCTACCAGACTCTTTCTACTTCTGGACTTTTCAGTTAAAATAAGCCAATCCATTCCCTTTAATTGCCTAAATGTTGTGTCGGGTTTTCTCTCCCTTGCAACTGAAAGCATCATAATTGAATCCGATCTATTACTGCTGCTGTTTCATAGAAGAGGAAATTGCCCGAGGTTGCACTGCACTGTCCATATGGTAGCCACTAGCCATATGTAGCTATTTAAATTTAAATTAATTAGAATGACATGAAATTAAAAATTGGGTTTGTCAGTTGAACTAGCCAGATGCCAAGTGCTCAATAGATACATGTGAATAGTATTGATCTTATTAGGCAGCAGCGATGTAGAGCATTTCCATTATCACAGAATATTCTATTGGGCAGCCCTGGTGAGGGATCTTAAGTAATGTGTCCATCATTGCACAGCTATTAAATGGCAGAACTATTATTTGAACCCAAGTTTCTCAAGGCCTACTTTTTTTTCCTATCATATGCCATTAAGTCCCTATGAACAAATGTCATTGATAATATGTAATATCTAACAACATGGGGCCACTTGTTTCACATTTACATAATGCTTCCCTAATTATAGCATAAATGAATGGCCCATAAGACACATCTTTTCATGTGGCCTGGTCTGCCTCATTTATACCACGCAAATCTTCATCCATGCTAGCTGTAACCTGAGCTTCTAGTACTTTTATCTCCACTATTTCTATTGTTCACTTTTGCCCAACTCTAGATCAATAACGAGACCTTTTCCTAACTCTTCCATTTTTACTGCTTTAATTTTTCTCAAGATTCTTTGAGGGGCTTTCTTTCCTTTGTGAAGGTGGTAAATGTCTGTCTTTGCCTTTTTATTTTCAAATATTTGCATATCAGAAAGCTTTCCCTAAAGTATCTCAGCTCTTCTCTTGACAGAAACTGTGACATGAATAGAAAAATAGTCCAAACTCCTCCATGCATGTCTGAAAATGAATTTGAAAAAGCTTATTAATACCAGTAACCTTCTGGTCATTTTAAAGTCTGAGCATTCAGTTCATTGGCAGTAAAGCTAATTTCTTCTTGATTTGCTTTTTAATAAATAACCTATTGGGCATTTGAAGTGCTTGCTGGTTATCAAATTTAGAATTAATTGCACTGCATTTCTCCAGGCAGATTAATAAAGTCACCTATTTCAGCAGCATTCTAGCCTAATGGATGTTTTGTGGTACTATTAGAAATAATACTGAACATAAATGTAATAAAGATTGACTCTCAAGCATGACTAACTTCAGAGTCATGTTAACTAATGACAATATGAGATTTTAATCTTCACAGGAGATGAGATGTTTTAAAAATTCTTATTTTTTATGAATGGTTGATTTCAGTGCTTTTAAATTAATACAAAATGTAGACATACATGTTGTATCAAAATTCTTTCTAAAATATTTTATTGTGCACATTTTGTACATATTCTACCAAATATTGCTGATTATCATTATTAAACTTTGATAGACTATATAAGCTCTTGTATCACAGTAAATTGCATTAGGCATTGATATTCAAGTACAGGAAGTAACATTAATGCTGGGTTTTACCATGCTGTGTTATCTTGCTATCACTGCAAGCTTGATTCATTGGAAATGGTGCTTCCATAACAGAGAACTCAATTAAGGTTAATTAGCAAAAAGAACTTGACATCCAAGATTAATAACCTAACTGCCAAGCTAATGCACCTAGGTTCCTGAACAATGCATCCAGTACCAGGTGTGATCTTGTCAGAGTAATTGAAGTAATAAAGCGTCTTCTCTCTATGCTTATTCAGCACAAATAATTCCTATGTGAGCCTTAGTTATGTTTAAGATAAATTTGGTATGTATTTTTGAATAATAATATTTACCTCCTATTACATTATCACAGTGAAATGATTACAAGGATCTATCCAGAATCATTATTATGAAAGATAGTTTGTGTATATATATATATATATATACATTCCTGTCTTACATTTTTATGTTGCTTGATTCACAGGACCCTTCTTTTTTTAAAAAAAAATATATTTATTATAATATAACATATATGCAAAGCAAAGATAGAAAAAAAAGCAATAGTTTTCAAAGCAGCCTTCCTAGAGTTTGTCATGGGCTACCATATGATCCTCTTAGATTTTTCCTTCTAGCTGCTCCAGAATATAGGAGGCTAGAAGGCATAAATATTTTCTTCTATCACAATTGACTTTTTTATGAAAAATAACATATATACAAAAAAAGCAATAAATTTCAAAGCACAGCACCACAATTAGTTGTGGAACACACTTCAGAGTTTGGCATGGGTTACAATTCCACAATTTTAGGTTTTTACTTTCAGGCGCTCTAAGAAACTGGAGACTAAAAGTGATATCAATTTAATGATTCAGTAATCATATTCATTTGTTAAATCCTATCCCCTCTGTATGACTCCCTTCACCTTTGATCTTTCTATCCCTCACTTTAGGTGTCTTTGGGCTATGGCCAGTCTAACTTTTTCATGTGGGAAGGGCCTGTCAATAATATGGGGTAGGGAGTTGGAACTATCTATTGTTCTGGAGAGGCTGGGCCTCTAGGTTTCAGGACTTATCTGGTCCAGGGACCCATCAGGAGGTTGTAGGTGTCTGGAGGTTAGTTTAGTACATGGGTCCCTTGTGGAATCTTGTATATTGCCATAGATGTTCTTTAGGATTGACTGGAATAGTCCTGGTTGGGGGTTGGCAGGTTGTGATAGGTAGCAATGGCCAACTGAAGCTTGTGTAAGAGCAACCTCCAGAGTAGCCTCTCAACTGTATTTGAACTCTCTCTGCCACTGATACTTTGTTAGTTACACTTCTTTCCTCCCTATTGGTCAGGATAGAATTGTTGATCCCATGGTTCCAAGGCTGGACTTATCTCTGGGAGTCATTTCCCACATGGTCAGGGAGACTTTCACCCCTGGATATCATGTCCCACAAAGGAGGGAGGGCAATGATTTCACTTGCGGAGCTGGACTTAGAGAGATTGAAGCCACATCTGAGCAACAAAAGAAGTCCTTCAGAAGTAAATCTTAAGCATGCCTATAGGTAGTCTAAGCTTCTCCACTACCTACATAAGCTTCACAAGAGTAAGCCTCAAGATCAAGGGCTTGTCCTATTGATTTGGGTGTCCCTAAAGTAGACACAGTATCAGGGGATTCCCTGATAGTAAAGTTTAGTAGTTCCATATTCTTTCTCCCATCCATCAAGGGACTTTGCCAATACTTTTTGATTATGGGTTTAATATAATCTAAGATGTATCTAGGCATAACATTAAAACATATGGGATTAAAGGACCTCCTTCTTATTCTGGGTTCCCTGGGTTTCAATTGTTCAAATGAGCTATACAAATAGGTAGAGTTAGATCATGTACTACAGAAAATTTCAGTTCCAGACCAAATAAATCTTTTTCTTTTATGCTCAAAGAGTATGTGTGGTTCTAAAATATAGGCAATGTCTTCCTTACCCCTGTGTTTGGAATTACTATCACCCCAACCTTGTCGGATTCATTCTTATATCTAAATACCAGATTTGGATTTCTCTCAAAATCCAGAAATAATAAATACCACTCTGGACTAAATGTGTCTGCTATAAAAGCTTACAATCTAGGCCCCTATTTTCTTGTTCTTTCTGGCTTATTTTACTTCACCAATGTCCCAAATGTTCATTCACATTGTTGCATGCCTCATGACTTCATTCCTTTCTGTAGCAGCACAACGTTTGATCATATGCATACACCATTGTTTGCCTTTCTACTCAGTCAGTGCATACTTCAGCCACCTGCATTCAGCAGGCATCATGTATAGTTCCCAAAGTCCACAGTCCAGCAACACTCTCAATTTTAGATTATTTCATTGTTCCCAAGAGAAAGAAAACCAATAAACACACCATCACCAAATAGGAAATCTAAACCTCCTCTTAACGCTTGTCTCTTCGCTTGTCTCTTCTCCCATTATTTACCTCTGCTGTTGCTGTGGTAGTGCTGATGCTTTCCTTTTAAACATAGCCCATGGCATGCAATAGCAGTTTTCCCCCTATACCCTGGACTTAAACACTTTTTGTGCACAAATCATATCTTTGCAGTAGTTCTTGCAAGAAATAATTTATATTTCTAGTGTTAATCAGTGGGACACGAAGGTCTATACAACCCCTTCCAATCTTGTTCATTTTCAATATGGTATCATTACTTATTGACCCACAAGAAAACCACCTTCACCCCTATCTATTCCCTTACATTGGAGTTCAACTTCATTAGTTAACCATTCATCAATCTCTAGCTTCTATGTATCTCTAATTCCCCTATTTACTGTATTATAAGCCTCTGATTTTATCTTTATCATGGTCATAAAAGTGGAATCATACAGTATCTATCCTTTTGTGTCTGGCTTATTTCATTCAGTATTATGTCCTCAAAGCTCATCCATCTTGTAATGTACCTGAGGACATCATTTCAGCTTACTGCTGCATAATATTCCACTGTAAATGTATACCACATTTTGTTAATCCATTCATCTGTCGATAGGCATTTGGTTTGTTTCCATCTTTTAGCAATTGTGAGTAATGCTGCTGTGAACATCGGTGTGCAAATGTCTATTCGTGTCATTGTTTTCAGCTCTTCTGGGTATGTACCAAGTAGAGCTATTATTGGTCATAATGTAACTCGATATTTAGTTTTCTAAGGGGCTGCCAAATAGTCTTCCATAGTGGCTGCACTATTATACATTCTCACAAGCAGTGCATAAGTGTCCAATTTCTCCACATCCTCGCCAACATTTATAGTTTCTTGTTTGTTTAATAGCAGCTATTCTTATAGGTATAAGGTGACATCTCATTGCAGTCTTGATCTGCATTTCCCTTATAGCCAATGGAAATGAACATCTCTTCGTGTGCTTTTGAGCCATCTGTATTTGCTCTTCAGAAAAATGCTTATTCATATCTTTAGTCCATTTTATAATCGAGTTGTTTGTTCTTTTGTTGTTGAGTTTTATGATTTCTTTATGTATACAGGATAGCAAACCTTTGTCCTATATGCGATTTCCACATATTTTCTCCAATTGAGTTGGCTGCATCTTTGCCTTTTTGACAGTCTTTTGAGGTGCAAAAGCACTTGACTTTGAGAAGTTCCCATTTATCTTTTTTTTGTGTTACTTGTGCTTGGACTGTAACATTTAGGAAGCTAACTCCTATTCCTAGGTCTGGATGATGTTTCCCTACATTTTCTTCTAGAAGCTTTATGGTGCTAGTTCTTATATTTAGGTGTTTGAGTTAATTTTAACACTTTGAGTTTATTTTTGTATGGGGTGTAAGTTATGGGTCCTCTTTCATTCTTTTGGTTATTGATACCCAGTTCTCTCATGCCCATTTATTGTAAAGACTATTTTGTCCCAGTTCAGAGGATTTGGGGGCCTTGTCAAAAATCAGTTGACCATAGATTTTGTGGTCTATTTCTGCACTCTTGATTCAATTCCGTTGGTCAATGTTTCCATCGTTGTGCCAGTATTATGCTGTTATGACCTTTGTGGCTTAATAATAGATTTTAAAGTCAAGGGGTGTTAATACTCCAACTTTGTTCTTCTTTTTTAGGATGCTTTTAACCATTCAGAGTCTCTTTCCCATCCAGATGAATTTGGTAACTAGCTTTCACAAGTCTTCAAAGTAGGTTGTTAGAATTTTGATTGGTACTGTGTTGAATCTGTAGATCAATTTGGGTAGAATTGACATCTTAACTATATTTAGCCTTCCTATCCATAAGCAGGGAATGTCTTTCCACCTTTTCAGATCTTTGTTTTCTTTTAGCCATGTTATGTAGTTTTTTGTATACAGGTCCTTTACATCCCTAGTTAAGTTCATTCCTAAGTACTTAATTCTTTTAGTTGCTATTTTGAATGGAATTTTTTCATTAACTGATTCCTCAGTTAGGTCATTGCTTGTTTATAGAAATGTTATTGATTTTTGCACATTAATTTTATATCCTGGCACCTTGCTGAATTTGTTTATTAGCTCAAGGAACTTTGTTGTAGATTTCTCAGGATTTTCCAAGTATATCATGTCACCTGGAGATAATGAAGGTTTTACCTCTTCCTTTTCAATTTGGATACCTTTTATTTCTTTGTCCTGCCTGATTGCTCTAGCTAGAACTTCTAGCACATTGTTGAATAATAGTCATGACAGTGGGCATCCTTGTCTCATTCCTGATCTCAGGGGGAAAGCTTTCAGTTTCTATCCATTGGGTATGATGCTGGCAATCAGTTTTTCATATATTCCCTTTATCATATTGAGGTAGTTACCTTCGATTACTATCTTTTGAAGTGTTTTTATCAGAAAAGGATGTTGAATTTTGTCGATGCTTTTTCAGCGTAGAATTGGATGATCATGTGATTTTTCCCTTTTGATTTGTTAATGTGCTGTACTACATTAATTGATCTTCTTGTGTTGAACTATCCTTGCATTCCTGGTATAAACCCCACTTGGTTGTGGTGTATAATTCTTTTAATGTGTTGTTGGATTCAATTTCCTAGTACTTTGTTGAAAATTTTTGCATCTATGTTCATTAGGGAGATTGTCCTGTAGTTTTCCTTTCTTATAGCATCTTTGCTTGGTTTTGGTATTAAAATGATATTAGGGTATGGCCTTGGTGTGCACTGGTCTAGGGCACAGTGTCCTTTGTGTGCATGCACAGAGCTATGACAGCAGATAAGCATTAAACCTGCATGGACTTGGAGCAGATGTGACCTGACTGTGCATTTCCGCACTTTCCTAGAGCTGGGGGTCATGACTGGGGGCCGTGCACATACGTGGGTCTAGAAGTGCTGTAAACACAGGTCTAGGAGTGTCATAAGCTGATGTACCTGGCTGGAGAGCTCAGGGCTGGTGTGCTGAGGCTTTGCGACTGTATGGTCTGGGGGCAGGTGTAGTCTTGTTATAGAGATAAGGGCTGGCAGTCTTTATGAGCTGGTAACAGGCTGCAGGAAGCAGGGAGGGGGAGGTACTGCTCAGGAAGGGTGCAGGAGAGTTGAGTTGGGTTGCACTTGGGGTGGGGGTGGGGGGTAGGTATGTGCACGAGGGGCTGGTGGGGCTTGGCTTACTTCCTAGTTCCTGTCTCCCTGTCTGTGTACTCCTGGGTGCTCCAGGTTTCTGCATTAGGCTCCAGTTCTCTGCTTCTCGGTTCCTCAGCTTTTGCAACCAGGACCACCCTATGTGGTGCAGAAGACTCTCTCAGGTCAGTTACACTCTGGAATCGCCATCTCAGTTACATTCCATCCCTTCTCTAATTTTTCCTTGGAGCAGGGCTGATCTCACTCTAGCATATTAAGCCATCTTCCAAGAACTCGGACCTTTTCTTTTTGCAGTACACTTTTGTGTAGAGCAGTGCTCCCAAATTAAAAAGTCATCGTGGAAGCCCAACATACAACAAAACACATCTGAGCATATAGTCCTTTGATCACACAACCATGGAAACAAAATGAAATCCACTCTTGGCAGTTTTAAATATCTTGGGGATTTTACATATAGTGATTAATTATTGTTTCAGAGATAACACTTTACTCTGGAAAGCTCTTTTTTCTTCTTCTTCTGTCCTGTATCAAAGTGGATTTTTGAACTATCCTTAAAGATATTAAACCAAATCCACATATTTATGTAAAGTCAGTATAGTGGAAAGAACATGATCTAGCACTAAAGAGACCTACAACCTAGATCTGTGAACTATAGACAAATCTCCTTTGTAACAGGCAAAAGGCTATAGCCTTGTCTATCTATTCATACTGTGTGCTCACAATTTATAACAGTGCCTAGTACATCACAGGTGCTCAGTAAATAGGTATTGAATGAATGAATGAAGCAGAAACAAGAGAGGTTTAAATTATATTGTCTTTCAGCTCTAATTCCAATAGTTTCTATTGCAGTCCCATTTGCAATGACTGTGTTTAATCATACTTTATATGACACAGGGAAATAACTAATCTTGTAAAATGATTGATAACAAAACCTGTACTATGGAATTTTTAAAGGGAATCATTTTTTAAAATTGTGAAAACACTTGCCAATTTAAAAACACAGCACCAATGTTTGTCATGACTCAGCCATCTATCTAGATGCGACTTGCTTCATCATCCTAGATTTTGTGGTGTTTGGGGCCTTGATGAAAGGTGTTTTGCTAAGGGAAGGATTATAACTAGAGAGGATAGTATGCAAAAATCAGGTGCTTGTTGGGATAAAGATGCAAATACTGAGAAATTAATTTTGTTATGAACATATATCTAGGCAGAAGTTTCCAGCTCCATTGTTGAAATGTATAAATCAGAACCAAATATTAGGCTGACAACAGAACATATCAAAAACACTATGAGGGGTCTAAGTGACAATTTTTTTATTCAGTATACAAACACAAACATTCTTACCACATGATCATTCCATTCTTGTTATATAATCAATAACACACAATTTCATCACATAGTTGTATATTCATCATCATGATCATTTCTTAGAACATTTGCATCAATTCAGAAAAAGAAATAAAAAGAAAACAGAAAAAAATTCATACATACCATACCCCTTACACTTCCTTTTCGTTGATCACTGGCATTTCAATCTACTACATTTATTTCAACATTTGTTCCCCCTATTATTTATTTATTTTTAATCCATATGTTTTACCCATCTGTCCATACTACAGATAAAAGGACATCAGACAAAAGTTTTCACAATCACACAGTCACACTGCAAAAGCTATATCATTATACAATCATCTTCAAGAAACATGGCTACTAGAATACATTGTACATTTTCAGGCAGTTCCCTCCAGCCTTTCTGTTACACCTTAACTGAAAAGGTGAGATCTATATAATGCATAAGAACAGCCTCCAGGATAACCTCTCCACTCTGTTTTGAATCTCTCAGCCATTGACACTTTATTTTGTCTCATTTCTCTCTTCCCCGTTTTGGCTGAGAAGGTTTTCTCAATCCCTTGATGCTGAGTCCCTGCTTATTCTAGGATTTCTGTCCCATGTTGCCAGGAAGGTCCACACCCCTGGGAGTCATGTCCCACATAGAGAGGGGGAGGGCAGTGAGTTTGCTTGTTGTGTTGGTTGAGAGAGAGAGAGACAGACCACATCTGAGCAACAAAAGAGGTTCTGTTATGTCGTTTCCAAATATTGTCTCCTATTGTGTAGGTTGTCTTTTTACTTTCTTTATGAAATTCTTTGATGTACAAAACTGTTTAATTTTGAGGAGCTCCCATTTATTTCTTTCTTTCTTCAGTGCTCTTGCTTTAGGTGTAAGGTCTATAAAGCCACCTTCAATTATAAGATTTATAAGATATCTCCCTACATTTTCCTCTAACTGTTTTATGGTCTTAGACCTAATGTTTAGATCTTTGATCCATCTTGAGTTAACTTTTTTTTTTTTAATTTGCATATGGGCAGGAGGCACCAGGGATCGAACTCCAGACCTCCAGCACGGCAGGTCGGAGCCCCGCCCGCTGAGCCGCGGCAGCCGCCCCATCTTGAGTTAACTTTTGTATAGGGTGTGATATACAGGTCCTCTTTCATTCTTTTGCATATGGATATCCAGTTCTCTAGGCATCATTTATTGAAGAGACTGTTTTGTCCCAAGCAAGTTGGCTTGACTGCCTTATCAAAGATCAAATGTCCATAGATGAGAGGGTCTATATCTGAGCACTCTGTTCAATTCCATTGGTCAATATATCTATCTTTATGCCAGTACCATGCTGTTTTGACCACTGTGGCTTCATAATATCAGATAAAGTTCTAGTATCCAGAATTTATAAAGAGATTGTTCAACTCAACAACAAAAAGACAGCCAATCCAATTACAAAATGGGAAAAAGACTTGAACAGACACTTCGCAGAAGAGGAAATACAAATGGCCAAAAGGCACATGAAGAGATGCTCAACGTCCCTGGCCATCAGAGAAATGCAAATCAAAACCACAATGAGATATCATCTCACACCCCCCCGAATGGCCATTATCAACAAAACAGAAAATGACAAGTGCTGGAGAGGATGTGGAGAAAGAGGCACACTTATTCACTGTTGGTGGGACTGTCAAATGATGCAACCACTGTGGAAGGCAGTTTGGCGGTTCCTCAAAAAGCTGAATATAGAATTGCCATATGACCTGGCAATACCATTGCTAGGTATCTACTCAGAGGACTTAAGGGCAAGGACACAAACAGACACTTGCACTCCAATGTTTATAGCAGCATTATTTACAATTGCAAAGAGATGGAAACAGCCAAAATGTCCATCAACAGACGAGTGGCTAAACAAACTGTGATATATACATACAATGGAATATTATGCAGCTTTAAGACAGAATAAACTTATGAAGTATGTAACAACATGGATGGACCTTGAGAACATTATGCTGAGTGAGACAAGCCAAAAACTAAAGGACAAATACTGTATGGTCTCACTGATATGAACTGACATTAGTGAATAAACTTGGAATATGTCATTGGTAACAGAGATCATCAGGAGATAGAAATAGGGTAAGATATTGGGTAATTGGAGTTGAAGGGATACAGACTGTGCAACAGGACTGGATACAAAAACTCAGAAATGGACAGCACAATACTACCTAACTGTAATACAATTATGTTAAAACACTGAATGAAGCTGCATGTGAGAATGATAGAGGGAGGAGGGCTGGGGACATAAATGAAATCAGAAAGAAAGATAGATGTTAAAGATCGAGATGGTATAATCTAGGAATGCCTAGAGTGTATAATAATAGTGAAATGCACAATGTACAAATTTTAAAACTGTTTTTGCATGAGGAAGAACAAAGGAATGTCATTATTGCAGGGTGCTGAAAATAGATGGTAATTAATATTTTAAAATGTCACCTTATGTGTGAGACTAAAGCAAAAAAGTTTGTTACAAAATTTATATTTTGACTAGAGCATTTCCTAATATAACTTATGTAGATAGTTTGATTGAACGTCATAAGTACTTGGAATCTCAGGTAGGACATGAGAAAAAAAAAGAAAAAAAAGAAAAAAAAAAGAGGTTCTCTTGGGGGTGACTCTTAGGACTAATTTTAAGTAGGCTTAGCTTATCCTTTGTGGGGTTAAGTTTCATATGAACAACCCCCCAGATTGAGGATTCTGCCTACTGCTTTGGTTGTCCCCACTGCTTGTGAGAATATCAAGAATTCTCCACTTGGGGAAGTTGAGTTTTCCTCCATTCTCGCCATTCCCCCAAGGGGGCTTTGCAAATACTTTTTTATTCACTGTTCAAGTCATTCTGGGATTTATTGGGGCATCACTCTGGACAAACCTACAAAATCTCATGCCCTACTCAAGGTTCCATATAGTTAGGTCTTCAATTAAGCTGTCCACATAAGTTATATTAGGAAATACACTAGTCAAAATATAAATTTTGTACCAAATAAACATTTTTTTTGCTTTAGTCTCACACATTAAAGTTTTAACATATTAAATATCTATTTTCAACACCCTGCAGTAATGACATTCCTTTGTTCTTCCTCATGCAAAAACATTTTTAAATTTGTACATTTAGTTGCTATCATTATACACTAAGTGGCAATTTTACTATTGATTTCCTCAACAAGAATCTTCCACTAATAAAACCAAACCAATCAACAAGAGCAAAAAGGCAGACATCTTAGCAATACTTGAACTCTCTTCCCCTGAACCTGCCCCACTCTGTCCCCTTCTAGAACCTATACTTGAATTGGGGACTTGAGATCCACCTCTTCAGTGAATTCTATCCTCAATACCTCAGGCTAGAGGATGTTTTCATTCCCCAAATTGTCTAGAGCACTTAGTGACACATGTCCAATGCTTTTTGAGAAAAGCAAAGCTGTTTTGTTAAATAACTTGCCTGGTATGATAGCTAATTTCACGTGTCAACTTGGTTAGTCTAAGATGTGCAGTTGTTTGGTCAGGCATTTGCCTGCTTGTTATGATGATGGTATTTCAGGATAGGATTTACATCTACAACCATCTGATTTACATCTACAACCATCTACAACTCCATGATCAACAAAGGAGATTTCCTCAGCAATGTGGGAAGTCCCCTTATCTGGTCAGTTGGAGGCCTTAAAAGTCAGAATTCAGGATTTCAGAGGTCAGAAGAACTTTTGCCTCTACTTCAGCATTGGCTCTTGCCAGAATTTCCAGCCAACCAAAGCTTTCCCTGGAGAATTCAGACTGAGGACTTAAATATCACCTCTATTTGAGTTTCAGCCTACAGTTTATTTCTCTGGAGATCCCCTGGCTAACATATACCTGGTTTCTCTGTATAGCTTGAAGAACTCTTTATCTTATTGCCATATCTGCTTTATTTCTTAAGCTAAAGTATGCTTCAAAGATAGAACCCATCACTCTTCCATTTATGCAGTCTCTTTCAAGTCATAACAGGGTTTTATATTGCAGGTACCTAATACTTGTTGATTTATTTGAGAACTCAACTCAAAACCATGATATGTCAGAGCTAGAAGGGAAATTACAGTTCTCATAAGAGTTTCACAATTTTCAAATTAATTCTTTAAGGCAGAGCGTGTAGTCTCCATTTCATCAGAGTCCCCACCACCTCTGCCTGGCCTAGTCCCTTCCACATGCATTTGGTCCCTGTGGCATTTTCGGTTGTCACCCCTGATTGACACCGATGAGAGGCTATGTTCCAGAGGCCTTTATTGAGTGGCTTGAATGACAGTGAAATTGCCAGGCCTAACCTGCATAGCATTATTCATTTTATCATTTTATTTTATTCATTTTATTAGTCACAGCTCTTTCAGTTCAATATGTTGCCTCCTCAAGTGACTTTTAACCCAATGATTCTTTTTCTATGCCAACCTGCTTTATGCACCCAAATTAGGTCATTATAAAGGCCAAAATCAACTGAATCAATGAATCAAGGCTATAAATGTTGCAAGGCTTTTTGTCAATGCATGGTGTAAACTGTAAATCATAGCATAAATATTGTTTATAATAGATGTCTGATGGGTTACTCTTCTAAAGTTATTTTCCTAGTAATGCAGAAGAATAAGTCTGGAACTGTGAATTGTTTAAGTATCAGTAATAAGCTAACAACAACAAAAACCATTTTGTAAGACTCTCTCAAATCATGACTGAATTGGATCTTAACCCTATTCTGCATAAAAGATTCCCAGATCAAGCTTTAAAACATTATCAATAGCCTCGTTCCTATTAAAGACTCCCATATCATCACTTGGTCTCTTCATCCTTTCCAGATGCTTAAAATAAAAATAAATTATGCTTGCAGGATAAAACCACTATAGTCAAAAGCATTTAATGAGGGAATGGAAGGGGTAAATAAAGAGGTTAATATAGGTTCATTTATTAAAAAATTGAAAACTTTGAACTTTGATGTCTATCCCACAGTCTAATACAGATTTTGCCAAGAATATTCTATAGTTTAGATAATACTATTGTGCTGGTTGGAAGGGATGTAAGGACCCTAGAAAAGCCATGTTTTAATCAAAATCCCATTTTGTAATGGCAGAATAATACCTATTCAATACTATATGTTTGAATCTGTAATTAGATTATCTCCCTGGAGATGTAACCCAATCAAGAGTAGTTGTTAAACTGGATTAGGTGATGACATTTTTCCACCCATTTGGATGGGTCTTGATTAGTTTCTGAAGTCCTATAAAAGGGGAAACATTTTGGAGAATGAGAGATTCAGAGAGAGCAGAGTAGAATGACATAACCACGAGAAGCAGAGTCCACCAGCCAGCGACCTTTGGAGATAAAGAAGGAAAATGCCTCCCAGGGAGTTTCATGAAACAGGAAGCCAGGAGAAGAAGCTAGCAGATGGCGCCATGTTCGCCACGTGCCCTTCGGGATGAGAGAGAAACTCTGTGTTCACCATGTACCCTTCCATTTGAGAGAGAAACCCTGAACTTCATCAGCCTTCTTGAACCAAGGTATCTTTCCCTGGATGGATGCCTTTGATTGGACATTTCTGTAGACTTGCTTTAATTGGGACATTTTCTTGGCCTTAGAACTGTAAACTAGCAACTTAATAAATTCCCCTTTTTAAAAGCCATTCCGTTTCTGGTATATATTGCATTCTGGCAGCTAGCAAACTAGAACAACTATTATTTATAGAATATGTTTTCACATTTGTACAGTTATCTTCCAATGGCATAAAGCTTCTTCCTCTATGTAATTTCTTAATCATTGCATCTGATATTTGTCTGAAGAGATTAATTAAAAAATACAAACTACTGCATTTCTTCATCCATGGTAAACAGAGCCTTGCTTAGACTTATCATTTAAAAAAAGTAATTTAGTTGAAATATGAAAAAACAAACAAATTTTGGCCTTGAGTCATTTTTTGAGGAAGCAGATGCAGTCTTTATCTGTTCATTACTGTTATTATGCAGAGAAAGAAAAGATAAATAAGGTCATATATCAGTGCCATAGTTAATATTTTTATAAAGTGAAAATATGGGAGTAAATGTTCTTAAATGAAGTGTGTATTTACATAAATAAACTTAAAAATAATTTTGAAGAAAAAACATGGCTGTAGACTAAAAGAGTAGATGTGAAATTATTTCAAAGCTCCCTACTTTTACCAGGTTAGTGGTGAGGGAAAACTTACAAGTAATACAATCCTGCAGAACCCTGAACATCTTGAGGAAGTGAAATGGAGACTAAGCAATCCACAAACAAAGTAAAAGATACATAGCAAGGGAAGAGAAGAACTAAAATGGTCAGGTGACACTTGTTTTGCATAAAACCTTTGAAACATTATGAGTTTTGTGTATAAGGACCGCATTTTTTTTGTATACGCGTGTCTTCATCGAGGACTCTTTGCTATTGTACATAGATCTTATGTTTTCCTACACCACATAGAATTAAAACTCCAGCACCCACAACCTCTACACTCTGGCCCTTCTTTATCTTTAATAGCATTTACCATCACCTAGTGCCTAGAACTTTGTCTGATAAACAGTAGGTGCTAGCTAAGTATTTGTTGAAAGAACATGCATTTAAGTACTTATAAACACTTCACTTGATTGGTTCTCTTTTTAATAATCCTACCAGATATTAATTAATTTCCTTTCTTACTGAAGGATAGAATGATACAAAATATATAATTAAATATGCTACTTAGCTTGGAAATGCAGAAATGTCTATCTGACACTTGTCTTGAGCTATAATAATTTAAGTCGACCCCTCTGAGCTCCTGGATTATCTGAGTTCTTCCTTAGATTAACTCTGCATATGGTGACCTGGAATTAGACTGGTGATTGTAGGAAAGAAGTTCTTGACTACACTGAAGAGATAATTTAGTGTTTGATGTATTTAACTTAACTGTATGTAAAGGACATTTAGATCTTTGAACTACAAGAGCAATTATTTTTTTACTAGTTTTTTTTTCAGGGTATTGGATATATAAGACAAACTAAGAAACAAAATCACTAGCTTAACACAGAGAGATGAGAGTTCTTTACACAAAATTGTCTGTGTGTGTGAGAGAGAGAGGTAAAGATAGAGAGAGAGAGACAGAGAGAGGGAGAGAGAGAGATTTAAGTAGATGTACACACACACGAACTGGAGAATATGATTTCCTGAAAGTCTCTTAAGAAGAGGTATCTTTTGCAGATCTTTTGCACGATTGACCTATTTCAAATATATCTCAATTGTTGCAACAATGCTCCTAAATCTGGAAGTGATTAAAATTGTCATCTGATCCAGAACTTTTTTCTCTTTCCTTTCTCTGCCATAGATACTTTAGTTTAGAAAACAAAATTCTTAATGGAAACAAAGTCCGGACAAAACTATGATGGTGAGACCCAGACATATACCAAACCAACACCTTCTATGTTCTGCCATCCCAAAGGAACACACTGAATTTGAGTGTTCCGTCCAGCCCAATTTAAACCCCCCCGAGTCTGGTTCTGTCCACCTATAGAGCAAGTCAAAAGAAATTCAATTTCACATTTATTCTATCACCCTCATACATTGGTAGTTAAACATCTCCATTTCCTTCAGGTATTCATAGTACAAAATAGTTTGGATCCTCCCTACCACCCTGGACTTTCCCATCTGCATATATTCATGTTTGAGGTCTACCTCCTGGGATCTGGTGCTTGGGCGGACTAAAGTACCACAGGCAAGTTGCAAAACATTTACAGTATAATAGGGCAATCACCTGCCTTGTACTTCTACAAGGGTGTTAGCTTTTACGAAAGGAGAATAACACTTCTGACTCATATAGATCTGGGTCAGCTAAAACTCTCTGCTGACCATGCACATTTATGCTAGTAAATGATATTTCCATCCTGCACTTTTTTCAGGTGAATGTTTGGGCACAAATACAAGTCATCATAGGTTTCCTATCATTTTCAAGTTATTATACCCAGCCTACTGCCTCAAACTGTTGAGATTTGTTGTCCTCTGATTTCAGTCAGTAAATGGTTAAGAGAACAATCTCCAATTTCTGTTATTTGCCAGTCTGATAATTAGCTCATTCTGGGAAAAGAAAAGACCAGAGTTCAGCAGGCTATTTCTAAAGACCTCCTTCCAAATGGTTGAGTTATTAGTTAGGATTTAAATTTTTCATTGTTCTATCAGTTATTCATCTAACTAATTCTGCTTTTACCAGTATGCAATCCTCTGTCATGCTCAGATAAATAAGTGATAAACATATTCAAGTTAAAATGAGGATACCTTTTAACTATTGTTTTTTCCTTATCATAGCTCTAGTAACATTAGCAATAAGAAGAAAATAAAAGAAAATGCAAGACATCTCTATGAGTTCTCTGCTCCCTCCTTCTGAGTACTTTTTCCTTGTATGATGACTGAAGTAATGTATTATTTTGCTCAGGATTATTTTTAACTACCTAAATGTCATGGAATTTTTTGTATATTATGATTGTTATTTAATAACACTAAATCTTGGAATTAACTCATTTTTCCCCTGTAGATCTAAAAACTCTGGTGTGTTATTTCATCTGTTTTCACATTCCTTGAGGGTGATATTTTATATTCATGAAATACAAGCTATTAGTTGTGGCAAATTTCATTACAAATTAGGGTTATAGAAATTCCTTAGATTATTTTAAATGCCCAGGAAATATGTGAAGAGAAATTTTCAGAGTAATAATATCAGACACTATGATTGCTTCTGACGGGGGTGTATTTCTTTTTATCTCAAGACAGATACTATAAAAGAACCCTTTTAATAACAATCCCAATGGTATTCACTTGAGGAAGCAACTGACACACAAGTTGGATCAGAAAAACTCAATGTTCCTAGTAAATGATATATTATTTTAGCCATTATATGGGCTTGATCCCGATTAGCTCTTATGTAAAAATGTTACTGCTTGGTTCATTGCTTTGACATTCAGGAAATCTCACTTCAACTTTGTAACCACATAAACCCAAAGTTTCTCCTTTTCATTGCTCTTACGTTTCATCAGGGACCATTTGTCAGGTCTCGATTGTGATATTCTATCTCTAGAGAATAACTTTCCCTGACAACCATTTTATAGTTACATCATTACGAGGTTGGTTTTGTTCCCCCTTACTTACTATAGGAAGTACGTTTTATTTTCTGAAACTAAACAGCTAGCAAGGAGTTTTGATTATATTCTTGTCAAGGAAGAGAGTTATATGAGGAAGATTCGATTTTACAAAATAGCAAAAAGAGAAAGGAGTAAGTACTTTATCCAACAGATTCTTCCTTAAAAAATGTGTGTGTTGGGTATTTGTGCATTAAATGATGCTTCAAATGTATTGGGGGAAAAATATCTGCATCAGAACCATGTGGAGCATATTAAAAAATGTAGTTGTTTTTTTTTACATGGACAGGCACCGGGAATCGAACCCAGGTCCTCTGGCATTGCAGGCAAGCATTCTTGCCTGCTGAGCCACCATGGCCCGCCCCAAAAATGTAGTTTTGATGCTCCCCTTTGGCCTAACTCTGAGACTAGGTGTTCTTATTCATACTTAATCACATTAAATAAGTTTGCATGTAAGTGAAGCATCTGGAAAATACTTTTAGAAAATAATTATTTTTCATACACACCCACAAGTTATTATCATAAAGTTTAGAATTCGATATGTTATATCTGTGGCCTCTGGAAAAAGGCAAAACTGGCAAATGTGATGGTTGAAATTGTAATGCAGCCTCCTACAAAACAGCCATGATATTACCATTTGTTGGAACCATTTCCAACACAGGCCACCCATGTATTAGAGTCAACACTTCATCAGTCCATTATTAATTATTAGGTGCTGTGGGAAGGAAACATTATGCTGGTCTTCGAGTCTTAACACAAAACGAGAAAGCTCATACTCCCTTCCTTCAAGGATTGTGCAGGCTGAAGGGATGAAGTAATGCATTTGATTACATTTGGACACTCTTTAAATAGCAGGAACTTAACCTTCTGGTCTGAGTTTTATCCCACATTTTTGCAGAGCCAGCATCTAGAGGCCTTTCATGTCCAGGGAAATTCTGAGTTACTGAGCCCTGAATCTTCTAAGGGTTGAATATCTTATCGTGTTCCTCAGAATCAAGTGGGTGCTACTATGGTTATTTGGAAGCCTTCTGTGTTGCTTTTTCAGTCGTCTTGTTTCTTCCTCACATAATGAAGGATGGCCTTATTTGGTATTTCAGAAGTTCTATCTGGGTCTTTCCACTGCTCCTTATACTTTATCTCCTGTTGCCAATTACAAGCCTTCCTGGAGTCCAAGACTTACGGGTTTATGTTTAATGAGAAGCACTGCAAGGAAAGCTGCATGTAATAGGAAAGCAAAAAAGGGGGAGGGGTGGGTGATCAGAAACCCTGGCTCCATATCCATTCTATCACTCACTGGTTGTGTAGACTACAGAATGACACTGCAGTTCTCTGAGACTTACTTTTTTCATCTGTAAAAGGAAGGGTTGGGACCAGAATGTTTCAAATGTTCCTTTAGGCACAAACATTTGAACTTTATTCTTAGAAGTTAAGAATCAAAAATCAGCTCCCACTTTATACTTCACCTACTGGAATCGTGATAAACAAAATACTGCTTTTTAAATTAACAACACAAAAATCTAAACAAATGTTGAGTTCTTTTCTTTACATAAACAGATATTCAACCTTTCCATTTTTTCTGCATGTTGTATTTCTCTTGATTTCAGAATCTTTTCTAGAATGGACAAAACACTGATGACAGAACCGATTTCCAAGATAACTTGGAGAATTTTTCAGTTGTTTTCTGTCCATAAGGTGTCATGAGTAAAATGATTTCCAAACTTACAGGGCTAGAGAGATAAGCATGGAAGCATGAAGCAACTTACTTATATAGGTTGAAGGTATAAATTAAAAAGCTAAAAATAAATGTAAGCATGAAATGCTCACTGACCTACCATTTTGTATATTGACTTTCTATTAAACTTATTTAACAGCTTTCTTTAGTTTTATTTTTTTTGTTGGAGAAAAATGTAGGTTTACTGATAAACTATTCTAGAGTACTCTTGAAGCCATTAAAATCTGATGAATGTTTTAGAAGTCTTTGGGAAAGGGAAAAATGAGTGAACCTCCTTAAACTTCGATTTCTTCATCTGCAAGATAAAAAATAATGCTGTCACCACTTCATTGAGTGGTTATAAGAACTAAATGTGATGTTCTAGTTTGCTAGCTGCTGGAATGCATTATACCAGAAATGGAATGGTTTTTAAAAAGGGAAATTTAATAAGTTACAAGTTTATTATTCTAAGGCCGAGAAAATGTCCCAATTAAAACAAGTCTATGGAAATGTCCAATCTAAGGCATTCAGGAAAGGATACCTTGGAAGAAGGGCAGTGAAGTTCAGGGATTCTCTCTCAAGTGAGAAAGCATATGGCGAACACAGTCAGGGTTTCTCTCTCAGCTGAAAGGGCACATGGCAAACACAGTTTCATCTGCTAGCTTTCTCTCCTGGCTTCCTGCTTCATGTAGCTTCCCAGGAGGCGTTTTCCTTCTACATCTCCAAAACGCTGGCTGGTGGACTCTGCTTCATGATGCTGCAGCATTCTCTGCTCTCTCCGAATCTCCTGGCTTTCTCTTGTTGTTTTCTTTTCTAGGATTCCAGCAAATTAATCAAGACCCAATACATCTCCACCTAATCCAGTTTAACAACCACTCCTGATTGAGTCACATCTTCAGGGAGATGATCTAATTACAGATTCAAACAGACAGTACTGAATAGGGATTAGAAGAAACGGCTGCCTTTACAAAATGGGATTAGGATTAAAGCATGGCTTTTCTAGGGTACATACATCCTTTCAAACCAGCGCATGTGACAATGTTCTACCCAATTCCTGGTGTACCATCAGTGAATTACTTATGGGTTTCTGGAGCTGGTCATAATGGTTGTTAAAACATATTTCTTTTCTTTCTCTCAGTGACATTTTGAATGACATTGAGGGAAGGGAAAATTTTATGCTTTTTTTTTACTGGTGAAAAAAACTTAGAATCAGAGAAGTTAAGGTCTTTATTCAACATGACCCAATCCAAAGTGGTTAAGGTAGGAACTGGGTCAAGTCTGCAAGGCTTTCTTAGGCACATGCTTTCTCTATTCCATTACATAGCTACTTCTTGGGCTGCAATCCAAATGCATAAACCTCAACAGTTTAGTGTGAGCCCACATGGGAAATCTGAGTTGGTAAATTTGCTTGGCAGAATCACATTATTGGTTTTCATGGATAAAAAACGTAACAAATTTATTGAGATTTTGAAAAGTAACTGAGCTATGCAAATGAATATTAATTATCAAAGTAATCTTCGGAGGCTCTCCTGTGTCCCCACTCCATTTTCCAGGGCCTTTTTAAATTGTGAAATATAGCATTTATACACAAAAGCAGTAAGTGTCAGAGTACATTATAATAAGTAGTTGCAGAACAGATTTCAGAGTTTGGTATGGGTTACAGTTCCACAGTTTTAGGTTTTTCCTTCTAGCTGTGCCAAGACACTGGAGACTAAAAGAAATATTGATATAATGATATAGCAGTCATACTCATTTGTTAAATCCTATCTTCTACTATAACTTCTCCTTCTCCTTTGATCTTTCTCCTAATCTTTAAGGGTGTTTGGACTATGCCCATTCTAACTTTTTTATGTTGGAAAAGGCTATCAATTCAGTGAGATGGGGGCTGGAACTAGTTGATGTTCTGGAGAGGCTGGCCTCTCTGAATTTCAAGATTTATCTAGCCTAGGAACCTGCCAGAAGGTTGTAGGTTTCTGGAAAGTAATCACAGTGTATGGAACATTTGCAGAATCTCAGATAAAGCTCTCAGTTTTCTTTAGGGTTGGCAGAAAATGTTTTGGTTGGGGTTTGGTAAACTATGGTAAATAGCAATATCTAGCTGAAGCTTGCGTATGAGTAGCCTCCAGAATAGCCTCTTGACTCTATTTGAACTCTTTCAGCCATGGATGCCTTATTTTGTTATAATTCTTTTCCTGCATTTGGTCAGGCAAACATTGTCTATCCCAAGATGCCAATGCCTGGCTCATCCCCAGGATTCATATCCCATGCCACCAGAGTGACTTTCACCCCTGGATGGCACGTCCCATGTAAGGAGGAGGGTAATGATTTTACTTGCAGAGTTGGGTTTAGAGAGAGAGGGGCCACATCTGAACAACAACAGAGGTCTTCCAGCTGTAACTCTTGGGCATACCTGTAGGTAGGCTAAGCTTCTCGGCTACAGAAATAAGCTTCAAGATCAAGGGCTTGGCCTATTGACTTGGAAGTCCCTTAATGTATGAGACAGTATCAGGGGTTTCCCCTGTGGTAAAACTTAATAGTTCCATATTTTTTCTCCCATCCCTCAAGGGACTTTGCCAATACTTTTAAATTATCTCCTCAAAGTACTCTGGGATGTATCCAGGTATTACATTAAGCTATACAAGACTAGAAGCCCTCCTTCCCATTCTGGGCTCCATGTGATTGGGATATTTAAATCATCTATCCAGACAGGTTGAGTTAGAGTATATGCTATAGAAAATTTAGGTTTTAGGCAAACTAAACCTCTCTTCCTTTGGTCTCATTGGTTAGGTGAAATTCTAAAATACACACAATGTCCACCTCCTGTATTCTGATTTACTTTAGTCCTGACCCAATTGGCTTCATTCTTATCTCTAATTGAAATCTGATCTCTTTTTCAATTTCTTTAACAGTTGTTGTATGTGGCAATGCTGACTTTCAGACCTGTAGAACTCCTACTCTGAGTTTTAGGTGTTACCCAGGTA